>JBAGKK010405214.1:0-38323 GCA_037177015.1 Euceroptres primus
TATATATTTATGTGAGCTGTAAGGGTTGTATAGTTTATTCAGGGCAGAATATCAGTGAGTGAGTCTAGAAACTTTACAGGATGCTTTTTACTGAGCTCAAGGTCTTTGCAAGATGTGAATGAATCTCGAACCTGTTTCACCTGATTTCTCGTATAGGCTCTTCCAGCTTCTTTTAGAAGTTCAGTTGATACCTTTCCGGCGAGGATGCGTCAAAGTAGTCTATTATACAAGGAAAATATAATCAATATGCCATAAATTTTGAGAAACCTTGCATTTTTATCAATCAATTCATCTTCGCAATTAGCTTTATTAGTTAGACAGAAAAATGTCTATACTCAATTCAGTTACACGAAAATTAAGCTGCAAATTTTTTTTTTCCATTTATACAGAACGAGATTGTTCAGTCATCATTTTTTTATAATTTCTATTTTCTTGATTATGTAATAAAAAGTCAGGAAAATAAATTCAAGAAACAAAGTGTAAGAGGTATGTAAGTTAGGTCATAAAGGAATATTGTTGCCAATGTTTTATTGCTTATATACTGACATTCTCTCCTTCTTTATTGCAGAAAACTCGAAGGAGAACATTGAACCCTCATGTTATAAGTTAACTTCTTTTTGTTCTGGGCAGTGGAGCATAGCCCTACTAGCCCTAACCCTTAGCCTTAGGCTTAGTTAGATCCTTAGAATTCTCGATCTCAACTCTTTGTACTGTAGCCCTCTTACTATACGGCATAGGTATACGACTCTTACCCAGTGCTGGCATAAAGATTTACCACGCCCTTTGTATATTAATTACATTTTTATACAAATGAAATATCAATCATTAATCTTCCATTAAAAATTCATATCTATCAACAGCATTTGTGTGAATTTTGTCTTAAAATAAAAGTTTATCCAAAGCAAGTTATGCTTTGTGATTTAACAGCTGATCATTTTGAATTTAATATTTATTCAATCGGAAAAATAATGTTCGTTTTATTAATAAAGAAATGGTTGAATCGGTGTTATTTATTTGTGTGTGTTATTTATTTATTAGTGTTATTTTTATGAGTGTTATTTTTATCAGTGTTATTTTATTTCCAATCAGTGGATATGTTAAAGAAAATTATTCACTTTATGCAAATTAAAGGAACTTGTATAAATCGACTTACTTAAATTATAAATTCAGAAATAGGTACACATTATTTCAATTATTTTTACTGAATATCAATTTATACAAATTTATTGTCATTATCTATGCTTGGAGAAACTGAATATAAATAAGGAATGAAAATAAAATAAGGAGAATTTGCTTCTTATGTAAGAATCAGGAATAATAAAATGTTCTTGCTTGCATTTATGAGATTTCGGTATCAGAAAGTGCCTAATCAACTGTAGCTACCCACACACTCATTATTGTCGTTTAAAAAATAAAATTGCCTCTTAAGAGAAAAAATTAATATGTGGCGAGAGTTGCTCAATATGGAATCAAGTTATATATTAAAGTATTATTATAAGTATTATATTATAAGTATATTAAGATTTATTTTGTACTTTATGTTTGTAAAGAAGCTTATAATTTATAAAACGGAATTAGGAAAAGTTTAGTAGTGGAAACAAGGAAAAAGAGGTGCTTAGATCGTAGGTGATGGAAAAATCCTCATACTGAAAGGTAGACGTTGATGTAAAAGCTAACATATAATTTTACAATTTTACATTTTATACTAACAAAACTGAATAACAGGTAACATATTATCTTATTTTAAATTTATATTGATCTTTTTTCAAATAATTTGATTTTCTTATGTCGATATTAACCTATATTAATATTTTCCAGTATCACACTTAATTTCTTATAAGATTTTAAAAGATTTTTCAAGTTTATGGAATTCATTCACCAATACTAACAAATGAAATCAATCTTTTTAACAAAAACATGTTTATCTTGATTCTCTACGTTTGTTAATTAGATCAAATTCTGTTACACGAAAAATTTTTATAAGGTAGGTATATTTTCATATATTTTCATATTTTCATAAATTCTTTACCAGCGATTATAACATAATACATCCTAATTTTTTAATTATAACTTGTTTTGTACAGATCTGATGAGGAAAACCAGCTGGTTTTCAAAACATTATCAATAATTATTTAAATTTAAGGAACAAACTATTAGTCTGGAAGAAGTCGTATTTATAAGGTTTTACCTTATTATTTTTAAACGTATGTTTTACTAGATGTTAAAAGAGAAATTTTTTATTCTTTTGTAATTGGAAAGTCAAAAACCGAAATGCTGAAAACCACGATCAAAATGATAATGTGACTTTATCTTTTAAATCGTGTTTGAAGTCAAAGGAATTTATGAAATTAGAAATTAAATTTTTAAAATATTTTTATAAGATATTATAAGATATTAAGAACTTACACTTCTCAAAAAGTCATTTTATGTAAAGAAAAAATAATTTTTGTAAAAATGGTTCTACCTGAAATGCAAATTGCCTAAATATCACTTTCTGGCTCTTTAGAAAAAATATTTTTTCTTTACATAAAATGGTTTTTTGAGAAATATAAATTCTTAATATTTTATATAAATATAAATTTGGTACTGTTCACGAAATAAAGCGTTCTTTTTCGAAAATTCAAATATCTTATATAAATATAAATTTGGTACTGTTCACGAAATTGAATTTTCGAAAAAGAACGGTTCTTAGTCACCCAAAATTTAAAAATCATCAGTCAAATTTGGAAAGTACTTTTATATGTTTCAAAGGTGAATAGAGACTAAGAAATTTTGGAAAAATAATTTTGCAACGGCGCGTATTTTCATTTATGAAATAGATATGAAATCTAACAATTTCACTGTTATCAAAACTTGGCTTATGACCTTTTGGCATGCTACTCCTCAAATAGTGAAATAGTGGGTCCAGACTTATTTTGTGACAGCTAACGATGTTTCATCTCCAGAAGTAACTTTACCTGTGATTTATAAACCATTTGACTTATTGTCGATAAGGAATCTGTCATCAAGATGTCTGTATTTTGACTGGGTGTCTAGTCTAGATCTAGACTGTCTAGAGACAATTTATCGCATTATCCCAAGTGCCGCCCCTGAATCACCGTTCATCTCTGCAACTTTTGCCAAACGAACCCCCCACTCCAATCTCACGTGCATCTCCGCAAACTGTGAACAGCGCCACAATCGAGGGAATCGAGAATCGACAGTCAGTCGCGAGAGAAACGCCGGTGTGTTCACGTTAAGTTTATGTCGTTGGATTATTTGTCGAAATAGAAAATAATAATTCCATAAAAACGTGTGTCAAATAAAAAAATAACGCTTTGTGTAAATCAATTTTTTTTGTGAATGTTGTATTGTATTCTTCATTTTATTTTCACGAAGTGCTTGGAGAAAATTATCTGTTTTCACGGACTATGTTTGAGTTTGAAAGCTAACCTTTCTCGGAGGTAAGTTTCTCAACTCCTTTTTCATCATTTCTTCCAAATTTGGATCACTTCGCGGTTTACTTTTTGCCTTACTTTAAACAAAATTGAGGCAAAGATGGAAATTGCAAGACTATTTTTTTTAATGCGCGCGCTTCGCGCGCTTTTAATCAAAAGAAAAGCTGTGCAAGGTCATAATCAGATTAGATTATTAGATAATTGGATTGTGTTTACAAATTTTATTTTAATGTAATATTTTTCAATTGTTTGTTGGGCATTTTCAATTCATTTGAAGAGTCATTTTAATTTTTTGGAGTTATTTCAATTTTTGGGAGTTATTTCATTTTTTTTATATGTAATTCTTTTATCAGCGTTATTATCACTAAATTAATTCTTTTAATTTTTAAATACATGTTTTTACATTTCATATATCACAAATATGTGATAAAATGTGATAAATTCACAGTATGAATTTATAAATTGTAAGAGCATTTGAAAATAAATTCCAACAAAATGAAAGAGTCTCAATAATGTGAAATCCCAATGAATGTTTATGCCTTAAAAGTATTGATAACATAATAATCAAAACATAATAAAGGCTCCGTCGATCTTCAACCTTGAAAAATACGAATCCGACATTCTTATCATGGAAAGTGCCGTATTTAGCATTTTCAAATAAATTGCACTCGATTAATTTTTCCCGACTTCCAAGCAACCGACTTGAGATAATTCATAATTTTCTTGACGATAATAAATAATTGTTTCAGTGCCAATATTGTTAATTTGATTTTTTTTTACTTTTTCCTTAAACGTAGAAGCCGTATTACGTAATTTAAATATTGAATTTTTCCACGTATTATTACGGTTCCCACAAATAAAATTGATCTTCAAAGGAAGGAGAACTGATTTGCAAAAATAAAAGCAGAACGTGACTTTAACTCGTTTCTTTAAAATTAAAAATAAAAAAGAGTGGCTTGTAGAAAACTAATTGCAAGATCTGTGCCTTGTAAATGTTAATTCGGTGTAGAGTGGATTTTAAAATTATTCCTTGCTATTTTATCTACTCTACTTGAATTAAAATTTCGTTTTAGCGGACGTGCACATACATGAGATTTCGTTTCCGCCATTTGATAGAAGATAAGTTTCAATTTTTCCGATAAGCTTTACATGAGATAATTAATTTGTATCTTTCTTTTCTTCTAGGGGTAAATATGAAGTTTAGCTTTTGTTTACTTGATTTTGATTAAAATTGTTGGGTTTTTCTAAATTGATAATTTGTAAAGGATTATCTGTTTTTAAACTCATATCAATCTTCTTTGACTCTGATTGAATGACTTCTATTATTATTATTATTATTTTAGTTATTTTTATCATTCACTTTTCAAACTTAATTGTAGTTCATAAAATTTTTAATTTCATTGTTTAATTTTTTAAAATATATGTGACGTTCCGCGAGGAAAGGGACCTTAGGGTTAAAAAATCGATTTTCATTTTTTTAATGCTATCAATCAATTTTGAATCGCTCTTTCATATTAAAAAGGAATTAAATTTCTATCTGCAAAATTGGAATTGTTATTAAGCTGCAAAGTGAAGCGTGAATCACCTGTTTCGACGTTTGCGGATGACCATGACTCAATCGCTTCTACTGAAAAATTTGCCTGCTAACCCTAAGGTCCCTTTCCTTGCGGAACGTCCCATATCCTGGATAATAATGTTTAATTTACTTTGAAATTTTCGTACATATGTTTTGGATTTGGGTTAGGGAAAATCCCACTTAAATTGGTAATAATTCTTTCTGGAGGAAAATATGCACGTTCGCATCATGTGTTTGCAATCGTTGATTCTTAATTTGGTTATAGTCCTTTGACCAGGACCAGGCAATTTAACAATTTTATTACTCGAGTAAGGCTACCTGAGAGGTCCTGAGCTCAACAAGGTCCTTCATCTCCCCTTCCTCTCATTGTCGTCCGACGCAGCAGGGCTTGTAAATACAATGGTGTAAATCCCCATTTCAGGAAACCGGGATCATCCTGCCGAAATATTATTTATCGTCAGCAATGAGTCTTCTGTGGAAATATCCCGGCCCTCAAATTCAACAAGGCACCTCCAACAATCTAACAATTCTAAATAATGGTATACTTGAAACTTGAATTATTGTCGCTGAAAATGAAAATTCTAAATAGCATCTGTAGTAAAATTTTTGCTGAATACAGAAACCAATATTATATTCACCAGGATTTCTTCTGTCACAGGATATTGATATTTTCTGTAAAAATGAATTTTTCTTGGAAGTATAAATTGTCTTTTGCTTGCTTTCGTAAAGATTCCTGAAGTAAAATTACTCGTTTATTCTGAACAAGAAGATTATTTTTTTTTTGTACGGCTTCAGCGATCATGATTTCCGCTCGTGTTGTTAAAATTGAGGGGGTGAAGAAAATTAGAAACTGTCAAGGGGTTTACCCAGCAATTTTAGCGAAAATAATTTCCTTGGATCCGATCACCGGCTGTTCTTTGAACGAAATTATATACCTGAAGAATTTCTCCTTCGACTCTAGCCATTGTTGAAGTATCATTCTGGTTCGATTTCTTTACCTTGAGTTCAAATCTATCTTTATGAAAAAACCACCATTCATTGTGTTATAGTTTTGGGTTCGATCGGGGGTTAAGTTTTGACCTGAGGTTAAGGGTGTAAAACTGTAAACCGTAAAAATCGGGTCAATTTAAAGTTCTATAATCCTCGATGGTTTTTCCCCATTTGGGTTCTGGTTTATCCTGTTAATTTCGATAATTCTAAAAGATATTATATTTGAATAGTTTACAACAAAAAAATAGAATAATAATTTTTATATAAAAGTAGTGGATTATTTTATTAGACAGATGTAAATTAAATTTATCAGAGTGAAACAACCTTTAGAAGTGATACAAGCGGTTTAAATATTTTTAATTTATTTTACATTTAATTTTAAAACAGAAAAAATTATTTGTCCCATTTCGACTCTTGTGATAAATTAATCATTGTCGGTTTATCGTTAGACTCTTTAGACAGAGAATAGGACTAAAGAGAGCATAAAATGAAATGTCATTATCGATAATTTTATTTTCCCGTCACTGTCTACTTAACACGTCCACGTGACATGCTTGATTGCGAAAAATAATGATATGGGAAAGTGCAGATGAGGCGCGCACCATACGTGCTTTCCCATATTTATGTAACACTCCCATATTTGTAATTCGTTTTTCCCTAAACAAATTGGAAATTGAAACATATGTTAAAGGCTTGTAAACATAAGGAGAGATAAAATCTTTTGCAAACTATAATTTAAAGGTCACGAATTTAATTGAGAGTATCAATCTCTGAGAGAAAATGATAGAAAGTGAATCTTCATTATTAATTTTCTCTTTCTATTATAATATTGATCTGCGATCAATTTCTGTTTCGTTCCTATAATTTCTGGTCAGGACTGTTAGAAGAGAAACGTGAAATGAAATAATTCCTATGCATTTTGCATTTGCATACTTATTATTCATATTCAATTATTCAGTGCTATTAACCGATAATGTCGTGCGCAGGTAATTATCGAGGAGTAATAATTCTGGTAGAAATGTAGGCTAACCGAACCACTTTGGAAAACCTGTTGAGTGAATAAAATAGATTTTAGTATTATCGATTGTTGTTGACAAAATTTATAAAACTAATTTTAAATTATTTAGTGGAATATTTTGGACGCGTTGTTGCATTTATAACTTTTGCATTACCCAACCGGAACATTTCAAACGTAGATTTAAAGCACCAATGTATTTTCTCCGCTACTATTTTTTAAATTTTCTTAATGATTTTTTATAGTAATAAAACTCTTCTTTTAGTGGCGATCATTATAAAATATAGAACTCACTTTACAGCCGATCGCTTTCTTTTCTAGTGAAAAATTTCTTCTGGATTGAAATAACCACTATAAAGTTACCCTGTTTACTCCATTGTAAGCCTATAAAAAATAATTGTTTATGATTTTCATCAAACCAAAGATTTTTATGGGACTTTATTGCCAAACAGACAATCTCAAATGAGTAAAAAACCTCATTATTAAGGAAGAAATAATGACTAGCTCTATACTCTCTCCCTAGTAGAGTCTCCATTAAATTGCAGATGATACCGGACTTCCATTTTCATCATAGTATAATTTGACATTAATTCTTCTTTCGATGATCATGCATGGGAAGGAAAGATGTTTCGCAATGGTTAGATATGTTGTAGAATAAGAGCCATTTATCGTAATGTTTGGAGCGAGGCTTCCAACTTAATTGTTGGTAAAAGATCGTTCGTGTTGCAATGGCTGAAATAATCCCATGTAGCGTGCAATGTACAGGTTATAATGTTATAAGTTATATTATAGCAGTATAGCTTGTGCGAGGTGAGCGATCCAGTGTAAGAGAAAGCTCTGGATACTTCGGGTCCAGCATATCCAGCATCCAGCAGCTCTTGTACACCGTTGTCGATTTGTCGATCGATGACGTCATGATGCTCAACACAAATGTGTATTCTGTGGCCGCAAAAAAAAAAATGAAAAAGGAGAGACAAGAAGTCAAAGAAAGCCATCAAAGTACTCTGAGACTGGACAATCGGGCAACGAACTCGAGGATCCCCTTTACCTTCATCTCCGCCCCACTCCTTTCTTCAGTCTCCTTTCTATATATTTTTTATCTAAATAGGATAAATAGGAAATATTTTTAATTTTTCATTGTAAGTTTATATTAGATATAACATTTGAGAATTATTTTGGAACAATTATGAGAAGATGGCAGGCGTAAATGTAATTACGAATATGTAATTATATATTAATGAATAGTGTACCGTAAAAATTATCCTTGAACGTGCACCATTTAAGTTTCCCTTGCTTGCTCGTCTCATAAATTTAAACTTGGATTTCGCATGGGGAGTTGGGCCACGTTTAAACCATTTTAGGGCAAAAGAGCATACTTGGACTTTGTTATTACGAAACGAGGTTGCTTCGAAATCTGACTCACAAAAAATTCACAAAACTGGTTTGCATGCAGAAAAGTTTGTTTTATTTAAATATGTTTTAACTTTGTCTATGATTGAGTTACAATTTAAAGTTAATAACCATTTATCTAATTTTACGGTTGGAATTTTCTTTTTTTTTTCTGAACCGAAACACTTATTCTAGACTGGAGTTGAAATCCACAGAACTTGGCACTTTAGAATTTAGAAAGTACTAATTTAAAAGTAGATTGAAAATAGTAAAGTTTCTAAGAATTCGAAGTTGTCAAGAAACTCGTCACTGAATAAATACTTCAGGTAGTTGTACTGCTGGAGAGACAATAGGTTTCGAGACCATCAGCCTAATCCCTAGGAAAAGGGATTCTCAAAAGAACCTCCCCCTCACTTCTCTGAATAATCCCAAACGATCTTAACTAGATTCTAGCAAGCTAGACTGCGAATTAGGTAAAATATTTCTATAATAAAGTCTATTTCATGTAATAAATTAAGAATAGGGGATGTAAAATGAGTCCAATTATATTTTTAATTATAAATGGAATTTTCAATTATATATTGATAGACACAGGGTATAAAGAAGAGGCAAAGGGTTGATCAGAATCAATGTTTATGTGCACCTGAATTCAATAGAATTCCAGGTGAATTAAAAAGACTTCAACGGAATTCAAAAGAATTCTGTTTTTTTCTGTGATATTCAGTGATTTTTGTTATCGATATGTGAGTAAACAAAAAGAGAACTGGCTTGTGGGCAATTACTCTGTTCATTCGACAGTGATATCTGGATAATTTCGTTTTCAAATTAAGGTTATTTACTACTGATGGTATCTCAGTATCTTGGTGGCACTTTTTATTTCACGTAGAAACATTCATTTGCGCTTGCAAAACTTGTACCTTAACTTCTTTTTATTTATTTTAAAACGTACAATTAAAATACAAATATTTACTTTTGAAACCTTGCAAAATTTTTATATACGTATCAACAAGATGATCAACAGTCATGGAATTTATTTTTCATTGAGAGAGTAAGTTTTAAATTTTTTAAGTTTCTAACAAATCTAACAGTCAGCGTCAGCGAATTTTAACCCTTTGATGCACAGCGTATCATGTACATATGATACACCTTGATTTTTGCAGTTTTTCATGTATAATTAAGTTGTTTTTGGCACTGTCAGAATGAAAAAAAATATTTTTTTACTTCCTCAGAAAATTTGCGATGCTATATGATGTTTTTCAGATAAAAAATCATTAATAGTTTGCAAGAAAAAAATTTGAAAATGTCGAAAATTTTCGATTTTTCTGAAAAAATTGTTTTCTCACATAAAAAAATGTATGCCTGAAAGGATTAAATCTCATTCTGTTGGACACCTTGTTTGGACACCTTGATCAGCAATTTTTTTTTAATAAATAATTTTTACCTATGTTTTTCTCGTTTTATTTCTCGATAAACGGTGTATTATCATTATTATCGCTATTACGTGGACTGATAATAAAAATTTCTAAGAACCTGAAGATTAAGAAGAAAATTATACTACAAATTATACTAAAAAGAAAATAACTACAGAGTTTATAGCGAAAATTTTAAGTCAGCTTTCCGAATAGCATTGCTAATCAGCGCGTTCAATATTTAATCTTGAGCTTATACGTTATTTTCGGTGAGGCAGGTGTTTCTTTTCTTCAAATGGCATTGGGGCGAATGATTGCTTTAGGCTTAGAACGCAAAATCGGAAAGTAGAACTTCCAATGAAATTTCCCAACAGTTGTACTGATGAATTGAGAAATTTTATTGATTAGAGTGTAAAAAATAAAAAAAAAAATTGGGTCGATCATTTATTTACTCTGCTACTTTTGCTTCTCATGTTTTTTTCTTTTCTTGTCTTTCTGTCAAATTCTTCTATTAAAAATATTGGGAGTATAACGAGCATATTTTGAGAGCCACGCTTTCAAAATATTTTCCGGTTTAAAATCATATCAAGTGTGATCACTTTTTTATCTCACTTTTAATTTTCGTATTTCCTCTAGTGACCTTGTTTTTATAAGCATGCCAATGTAACTTTTTCAAATGCATTTCATTCAAATTATAAATGTCATTAACTGTTTTTTCTCCGCTTTTTTCGCATAAACCGAGCTAATGAGGAGATAAAGATGAATTTCCTATATTTTTCTTGGGAGAAACGTTTGTTTTTCGCGATAATTTTTCTGATTTGCATTATGCATATTTATAGCGACTGGAGTACTGTTTTAACGGTGCATAAGAAGTTAATAGTACGTGGAGTAATACAGAATACGAGTGCGAGCCGCGATATTTCGGTCGTTGGTTGTTTGCAGAGGTTTTTTTAAAATCAAGTTTCTGTGGAAAGTAAATTTGCGTAAATGACAATTTAAATTTTATGTTAAAGCCCCTGGTTTTTCATCAATATGTTGCAAAAGATTTTCAAAAGATTGTAATGTTTCTTTAGGTTAAGTGAGTTCATTGAAACCTGTTTCACCTTCTTAGATTATATTTTCGATGTAGCAGTTGTACAATAATAATTAAAGAAACCAGTAAGCTAAACTAATCAGAGATGTCCGATTGAAAAGCAGAAATCGTTATACTAAAATTTAAAATCCACGACCCGGTGATAAACCGGTTTGAACGGTGAATCAAGTTTTCAATTTATAAATTAAACCGTGTTGGATTCAAAGTCGAAGTTCAAACGCGTGCTGGATATCGAGATAATTACAAATAAATATGGCTATTTTCTTTATGTCTGTTTAAAACTTTTATTTTTGTTTAATTACAGACACTAAGTTGTTTTAGAATAATTAATGACGTTAGATGTTTGGCAAAAATTAACTTTTGTTTGAATCCAGTTTAATTGGATTTAATTGACTGCCGTCAACCCGGATATTTTGGATCAATCTTTAGTCTAATGACTTCGAAGGAATTTTTTTAAAATAACACAGTTTATGATACAAACAAATTTTAAGTACATTTTTTGATTCATTAAAAAAAGACCTTCGAAGCTATTATTGATTAAAATTTGATAAATAGTTACCCCGGGGTTGACGGTTTTCCGAATTATCAAGAATATGTAGTATACTGAATTATAAAAATGTAATATTCCAATCAATTAAACTGTTAAAATCAACAAAATGTTTCATTGATCTCATTATACAAGAAGCTCATTAATCACTGAAGTGTCGCGTTTTAGTCTTTTTGTGTTAAAGCCAGTCACGTGTAAACGGATCTCGGTTATCTCAGTTAAATGCGGCTAAAAAATCCTACTGTAATGCATCTCCCATCACCTATGATCTTGGACCGTTACGTATATAGGAATGAAAGAGCTGCTAACTTTGCGTGTTTCAATTCCGACGATTAAAAGGCTCAAAAGATTCCAGGTCCCAGACAATTGATTCGCCCCTAAAAAAATCGCAATTGAGTCAAAATAGCTTCCGCCGGAAGTTAAGAAGTCCCACGGGATCATGCGACATCTGCTTTCAAAGAAGGCGAAGAAAGCTGAAAGTCAGAGGGGGAAAGAGAGCGTGTAAAAGAACCCAACTCGGAATTCTTATAAAGATAGGGGTAGACCCGGTAGACACTGTAGTTTTAGCATCTGCTTTAACTTCCTGGATGCACTTGCTCCAGTTTTTTTGCGATTATGGTGCTTTCTACGCACGTAGTGCGCTGATTTGATTAGCGGATGTTTTCGGTCAGTTAACTGTCTGCTGCTTCAGCGAGTTCCTAATTACTACTAGGATAAACCTCGGGGTAAACTAATGTTGTGGGACCTTTGTTCTCCTGGTAATATTTAATTATATCATTTTTCCAAGGGCTTCAGAGCTGCTAGAAAAGTCTCAGATTTTAAGACGATAAAAACTTTAACGGTGTTAAAGTGATGTTTCTAACGATCCTTTCTAACGATGTTAAAAAATGTTTTTTCATATTTGCACTTTTTTATAAGAATTAATTTCGAATTTGAGAAAAATAAATTGAAATCCAATTTTATTTTTTCTTTATCCTTAGATATTATTTCATGCGAGCAAAGGGTTCAAATTTGAGATCATTCAAATTTTGTAAGAAATAAGATAATAACTAATTTCTGCAGATGATGAATTTCAAAAGAAAAAAAAAACATTAATTTTTAGGCTGGAGTTTAAATTAGAAACTTCTTAACAAACCAGAATTTCTATATCTATATGAAAGTTAAGTTTCTTAAAGAATCTAAAATTTCTAAAGTAAGAAATTTTTGAATCACTTTCTTTTCTTGAGAAAACTTTTTAATGTTGCAAATGAGTATCAAGCTTGGAATTTCCAACAAGAGCAAGTTTCTCGCGTTTTTTAAAATGGATTAAAATTTTTCTGATTGGAAAAGCGATAACTCCAAATCCAACGCATCCCTACTGCAATCACGATTTTTTAAACAATATAATCTAGATTGGATTCCTTGGTGGAGAGTTGGGATTCCTGGACCTCAAGTGCCATGTTACCTATCAGATGCTGGGATCTGGTGCGATTTGAGATCTCGGCGCGATTTTCACGCGGACTGCCGTGCAAATATGCCCGGAAAAATGCCCGGCACTTCACGACAGTACTTGTGTAAGTGATATGCACTTATAGAGCCAGGAAGGAATACACGTGGGCACGATACGAAACTTTTTCCTTGTCTCCACACCCTGTTCTCTCGGGCGAGTTCAGAGCCTCTTGTCGGGCACCTAACGGGTGGTACTCTTAGAAAATTACCTTTGCTAATTGACTTTAATAGTGAAAAAATAGTTAGCCTTATTTAAATGCAACAAAAACTTATAATACTGTCTTTTCGAGATGGAACTTTCCTTAGGAATAACACTAAATGTTTTTCCTCGTTGAAAATGCGAATTAGAGATTGAATTTCTAAACGATTTTATTATTTTCAACACATTACTACCAATTATTAAAATCAACATCTGGAAGAAAACTGGTATAAAATCACCCAGAACCTGACTCACACTAAAACATTTCTTACCTACACCTTTTCTAGAAAGTTTTGTTGTTTTGTTGTCAACATTTCACCAGTCTGTGGATTTTCCGTCCATTCGTCCTACTTTCCCCTAATAATTCAAGTTCACTATCAGCAATATTATAGAAGAAAGTGGCAATTTGCGGTCATTGACTCCATTTACACTATAAAAGAATTAAAAAAGTGTCGCTCACTTTAGGAGTTGACTCTTAGGAAAATCGAGTCTTGCATGAGATGCGAGTTTAAAATGGAAGCATGAAGGAGTAAAATTACAAAACCAACCAACGATAGCCAATAGTCTCCCACCGTCGAAAGAGGTCGGCCAAGCGAACTGGCTCCGAAGGCCGTTTGGCGTCTGACTTTAAGGAAGCCTCGTACGATTAGCTGTACTTGGCTGTGCACTGTACAGATTTACCCTCCGGGCAAAACAATCGTCGAGTTCAATGTATCCCGCGGCCACTAAGCTAATGCAAAATAGTGATAGAGGAGTAGCGAATGTGGTTTCGTGATAGTAGGTCGTAAGTAGGAGAGGCTCCTCTGTCTAAGGCTAAGGTGGACAGGGATTGTAGGAAGGCTTGCTAAACTCCAGGAATGCTTATCCCTATAGCAGCCTAGCGCCTAGCTTAGCTATTCACGAAGTAGCTCTGCTACCAACGCAGAACTCTCCTCTTTGTCGAGATCGCGAATCCTTCCAGTAGTTACGAAGGCAAAGGGATATGGCAAAAGTCATAAATCTGTCGGATTCCTTCAACATTTTATGGCGTTCGAACCAATGGGAAATTTCACTCTTCAGGAGTTTCCCATCTGTTGACCAGGTTTGAATCTTGGAAGAAAGCTAAAAAATTAAATCAAGATAAAAAAATCCTTTTCTCACTTAAATCAAGTCTAATTCTTTGTATCTAATTGTGATTTTGCAGACAGAATGCGTCTATTTAAGAGGCGGTCCGAAGATCCGAGTCCGGAATTGGTGTCGGCCACAAAAACCGACAGTGATGATGTAGGATCACGAGAGTTAATGCCTGCTCCTGCGCTACCAGATTCCTCGTCCTCGTTCTCCGCTCGTAAAGGTAATTAATTTCTCATAATTAATGCTGCCTTTTAATTCGATTCCTAATCTTTTATCATGGATCTCTTGCATTTCATGCATCAGTCTACGCTTTCTCGTAATAGCCTCGAGTTTCATTCGGAAATATTTTTCCCCTGAAATCTAGATAATTTTATAAATTGCAGATTAGAATTTAATGAGGGTTGACTAATGTTCAACAGGAATAAATGGACAAATTCTCTTGAGTTATCTCATTTTTATGGAACAGTTGAGGTTAATTTAAATATTTTTCAGGGATTTCGACATGGGGACGAAAACTCGGTAAAAGATTTGACCAACTGAAAAGATCGGAAAGCAGCGAGCTGCTTCCAGGCTCAGGGAGGAGACGTCATTGGAGTCCGAATAAAAATTGTGGTGATGTTTCGAATGAAAAGGTAAATTTGAATTATGTCAGTGCCAGAGATTTAATTTGATGGATCAATTTTCGAATTATAAAAAATTTTTTTCTTCAGGGATTAAGCTCTTCAGCTTCGCCCGAACATCCAAAACCCAAACGAGTTTCCCGAGTGGAATCCTTGAGAAATTTCCTCCGAGGCTCAGAGAAGAACGAATCCAAAGCGAAGAATGTTACCATCGAGGAAGAGGACATCAGTCATTATAAGATGGAAAAATCCTTCAGCGAAGGAGTTTTGAAAAACTTGCCGAGAACACCTGACTGCGAAAGCAACCTCGAGACTCTTCGAAGAAAAAAGGAGATATTAACATTGAGTCTTCAGAATCTTCAAAAAAGAGTCCCTGAATTGGACAGATTGGAAATGGAAATCACCTGGAGGTTCCTATCTCCTCACTCATCAAAAGATTTAAACAAGGTCTCAGTACAACATAACAATTTCAAGAGAAATCTTTTCAATGCCCAGGATGTCACTTGTGACGTTAATGCAAATGAAAACATTAACAGCAACAACGACAAGTGAGTAAAATTTATTTGATTTATTATCTTACAAAATGAGATCAAATTTTACGATGCGTGAAACATGTGACAAATTGCTTTCAATTTGTAGATACTATCATCAGTCATGTTTTTCTTCTAACGACTTAATCTAAAACCCACACTAATTAATATCCAGCTTTTAAATGATATTTTTATTTTACAGATCCGAACGACTCAAGTTGGTCTTAGCAACTGGAATGGAGGATTTGCTGAATAATTTAAAACTAGGTTGCGACGAGAGTGGCTACGATTCTGATAGCACGAGGGCCGGAGCCGATTCACCAGATAGTGGGAAATCTGTTGTTCAGCCCATGCTGAGTCCAAGAAAATTCTCTATAACCTCAGAAGATTATCAGGGTGTTGATTTATCTTCAGGTATTAGCACTCCCAAGAAGCTTGAGGCTTCAGGAACCGAGGAGTCTTTAAAGGACGAAGATACGACCGTCGTTGTTGATGATGTGTCTGTAGTTGAAGAAGATACTTTAAGCACATCAGCCACTACCACAACGACTTTAATTGCACCTAACAACAATACTGTTAACTTCGAAGAAAACGCATTTATGAACGAAAGTGCTTTTCAATTTAATTCAGACGCTGATAACTTGCCGAAATCTAAAATCTTGCCCAATCCAAATTCGAAAACGCAACCCGTTTGTCGGACTCCAATGAAGAAGCCACCACCAAAGCAAGAAAAACCATCGAGAATATCGAAGTTGCGTGATTTAGAAGTGGAATTTAAAACACTGAAAGGTTGCAAAATTCGGAAAAACCTCTGCTTAACGAATCTTTTGGAAAACGCAGCTTCGCCTTGCAGAGATACTCCACCGTCTATGAAATATTTCCCGGATATGGAAGCTGATCCGATCCCATATTATAATCCGAAACGATCACGATCAGATATGGAATCCGAAGTTCCAGATACTGTGATACTGCAAAGGCGGAAAGTAAAACGACCAGGACTCTCAAACTCGCCTTCAAAAATGGCACCTCTAGTTTCTTCAGTCAAAACGCTCGTTAGGCGGGAATTAAAAACAATGAAGTTGTTCGTAGAAGTCCAAGGAAACCTGGGCATCTGTGTGGAAAGGAAAGAGGCAGTAAGACCCTTCTACATTATCTCTAAAATGGATTCGAATGGAGAAGCAGCGAAATCTAATCAGTTTAGAGTCGGTGATGAAATTGTAAGGGTTTGTGGACGAAGGATTCGGGGGATGTCGGAAGTGGAAGCAAGAAATGCTTTGAGAAGTTGCTTCGGACACGTGGAACTTCAGATTGCTAGAGAACCAACGTTTGCTTTCGGTGGAGAGTTTGGAGAAACTTGGGGAGAGAACATCATTTCGAGGACTAAAAGTAATTCTGATGTTTGGTCCTTGAAAAATTCGGATGAGGAAAAAAGTCTTGATGTTTCAATGACGCTTGATTCTTCTAACAAGACGTCTTTAGAGGATAGTTCGTGCAATATAAAAATGGAAGAAAGTAATTTTTTAAAGAATGAAGACACACCGAAAGAGAATGGCACAGTTAAAAAAATAGAAACGGCTGTAAAATATATGGATGAAGACGAGTGCATGTCTTGTCAAATAGTCGGGGCTTTAACAAAAGACGGAAAGAGAGTTTCTTTGAGTACCATGAACAAAATTGAGAAATCAGATCACGAAGTACCACAAGATAATCGAAGGATCACAGGCATGAAAAAGTTCCATGTGGTTAGGAAAAGAAATTCAAAAAAAATGCGAGCTACAAGTCTGCCAATGGACTTATTGACAATTTATTTGGAGAAGGGATCAACGAAGAAATTGGGATTTACTATTGTTGGAGGATCTGATAGCAATAAAGGAAGTATGGGAATATTTGTTAAGGATATTATGCCCGGAGGTCAAGCCGCAGAAGAAGGAACCCTGCGAGTTGGAGACGAGATTCGGGCAATTAATGGAATTCCCATGGAGGGATTGACTCATGCAAAAGCTCTTCAAACTTTTAAGGCAGCCAAAGCAGGAAAAATGATTCTCCATGTTGGAAGGCGAGACCCAACTCATAAACGGTTGGAGAGACAATAAAAATGCTTTTTATTAACCTTAGGTTAGTTGCTGTGCTTTGCTTTATTAACAATTTGCTTCAATTTGTTCAGTGGGAGGTCTTTATATAGCAACTCAAGTCTTTCTTATACTACACGTATAACCACATAATGCTTTAATTAATTATAATTTTCAGCTTTGCAAATTAACATTATTAAACTTAAGTTGCAAATTTTTCCAAATCGAAATAAGATTTCTTACTTTCTTTTTTAATTATTGATAGTGCTTTGTTGTACGTTAAGTCTCGACCTTTTTTTGTATTTAATAGCCATGGAACGTTTAGTCTCGACCTTTTTTGTATTTAATAGTGAATATTTAATATGAATAATAGCCATGGAAATAAAGGTAAAAAAAGAGATGCAATGATTCTATTGAAAATGCTTTTCAATTTGTTTACTTCATTTTATCATTATAAAAAATGTTTATGCAGTTTGGTTTCTCTATCTCAAATAACTTATTTGAAATTTATTTGATTACAGTTACATCTTTCAGTCGAAGTCTTATGATTGTCTCGACAGACTTCTTGAGAGTGGAGAAGAATAATTCGGTCTTTGGTATTGCCGAAAAGGAGAAAGAAAATTCCAGTGAAAGTAAAATTTAAAGAGAGAATGCAGATTCTCTCAAAATTTATAAACTTCGATTCCACATAATATTATGTACAGACAATTTATAGCATAATTTGTAAATTGAAATGAGTAGGTAGTTATAAGATTTTATTTAAGAAATGTGATATTCGTTTACTCGTTTTATTTTATACTCACGAAATTTTCCTGTAGAGTTCGTTTAACTAACGCGATGTTAACATTTGCTCCATAAGTTCGTATGAGTTTTAAAATAGGAATGCTTACAAAGAAGTTAAAAGTTGCAATTCTCTCAAGAAATTGTAAATTTCTGATTCAAAAGTCTATTTTGATCGTCTTTATCCGATTACTTGATCTTAATTTGGTGCATTTCAATCTATGCGTTGTAATTCACTCGAAATTGAAGATAAGATATGAAATTCGCGGCCTATAAAGTATTTTTTTTCGGGTAAGAGGCGATTAGTTTGTAGAGATTTTCAATTTCTGGTAGATAATTAATTTCTGTATAATCTGTAGTGTTCTTCGTCGAAGTGTCAGTGTACGATTCAACCATTTTCTGTTAGTTTCATGCTAACAATACGAAATATGGTAAACTAACGACGCTGTACTCAATTAACATGTTTCATGTTGAAACATTTGTTTGTTAAAATTGAACTGCGATATGTATTCTTTCTAACATTCATTGGGTATAGAATTGTTACTCATGTTGCGGATGATTTGTCTTATTTTGTATATAAAGAGCTTACTCTCTGAATCTGAATTACTCAAAAACTACTAATGAAATAACGAGAAGTCGTCCACCAATAGAATTAATAAACATTTCTACTAATAATTAGTAGAAAACTACTATTTGTTAGTTAAATTCTACTAATTGTTAGTAGAAATGCTTACTAATTCAATTGGTGGATGACTTCGTTATTTCATTAGTAGTTTTACTCTCTAAATTCAGATTTAGAGTAGAGGAGTGCAGATTGTCAGATCGAATTTTCAATGCAAATTGGTACTTTTTTGGCCACGCTTAAAACATTGAGTTTTTTGAAATTGAGTTTAATTCAAGAAGAAATCTAAGAAACTCAAATCACTTCGAATGTGCTATTTATTACCGAAATAATTCAATTAGTTTTGAAATGAAAACCATCTGAAAAAACAATCGAATTTCTAAAATTCGATTCGATCAAAAATTCGATTCGATCGAATTTTAGAAATTCGATCGTTGTTTTAGATGGATATCATTTCAAAACCAACTGAATTATTTCGGTTTCGAGAAATCCTACAATCAAAGAGAGCTTAGAAGTTTAAATTTCTTCCTGAACTAAACTCAATTTCGAAAAATTCAAACTTCTAAGCGTGGCCAAAAAGGTATCAATTTGCATAGAAAATTCGATCTGACGAAATGCACACCTCTAATTTAGAGAGTTCGGTTTCTAAGCTACGAAGACTGACATTCGAAATGTCTACCTGAAAAAAGCTGTGCTGTGATACAGATTGTAGTAACATTTTTAGATCTTATCGTACAGTGTATTATAATAAATGTGCTAATTTTTGTTTAATTTACTTGTATTTGAAGATATTATCCTTATTTTTCAAATATTTACATTCACACAAGGGATATCGACGGGATATCCCGTTTAGGTCCCCGTTTACACCCCAAGATATCTATGGGTTATCCTTTGGATATATTAAGTGATATCTGGTGATATCTTACAGGGCGAAAATGCCAATATCCATGGAACATCTTGAAGATATTCCGAGATATCCTGAAGATATCTTATATATGTGCCAATTTTATAAATGCAAGATATAATATTGTAATGCAAAGGGATATCTTAGGGATTGCCCTAGAATATCTGAATTTTTATCAAAGGAGATATCTATAAAATATCTGTAAAATGTCCTAAGAATATCCCCAATATATAGGACGTTCCGTTTAAAAATGGTTAAAAAGAAATAAATCACGCATTCGTTTGTTATTAGAAAAGATTAATTACTTTCATTTGCGTGGTTACTAAATTCTTGTGAATTTAAATTAGATTACATTTTTCTAAACTTTCCTTTCATATAAGATGACTGGTATGCACGTTTTTTAATTGAGTAAAATAATTGTAGTCATACGTAGGCTATGTGGGATAAGTATAAGTGAAATGTATGTTTTTAGGTTGACAACAACTGTTTAGATACTTCGAAATTTAAGATTGATTATTTTCAAAATCTATTCGTCAGATTATTTATTTGTTATAGTAGAAAAATCATTTTGTATATATTATAATTATATAGAAATATTAGATTGAGCTCGATTTATTTATTATAGTAGAAAAATCATTTTATATTTATTATAATTATATAGAAATATTATATGTGCTCGAAAGACTTAAAATTTGTTACATATAAATATGCTCTTACATTTTAAAAATAAAGTTAATATAATTAATGTCATTCACCATTAATAAATTTGTCTTTCAGTTTAAATTTCATCTTATCACTTTATTTTATCAGCAGCATGTTATTGGGTTATTCTGGGGACATTTAGAGGATATCACAGGGATATTTATAGTATCTGTTGAGGATATGTGAAATATCTTGGATATATCTTGAGGATGTACCGAGATATCTCTGCGACTAGTTCAGCTAGGATATCCTCAGAGCTTGCCGAGATATCCTAGAAACGTCTCAGGAATATCCTTTGGCTGTGAGGACAGTTTGTAAGATATGATTGCTATTTTATCAGTTGATACTGCTATTTTATTAGGCCCACCGTTTCATTAGTTGCAATGGCTATTTAATTACTACCAGCAACTAAAAAAAATGATTGTCCCAATTAATAAAATAGCAGTACCATATCTTACAAACTATAAGTAATTGACCCAAATATCCATTTTTTCAGTACAATAGGGATCAAACTTGCTTTTAGGAGTCAAAATAATTACCTCAAAATGCATCTTAATATTTATATAATTCTCAGAGGCATAAATATTAAAAGGACAAGTTCAACAAGTTTAAAAATTCGGATCTCAATTTTCCATCAGAATTAGAACGTTAGTGTGGTGTGGGTATCGTCTACTTTCAGGTTATGGTTGTGGAAAATATCTTCTGCTTTGTGTCGGAAACTTTATTCCGAGGAGTCTAATTGGTTTAATTTACTTAATGGTGGTATTAACCGACCTTTTCTTGGAACATTGCTGATGCTACTTACATCGGCTCGTTAAACGCCATGTCACCGTCTTTTATTCCTCCCCGTAAAGGCGGAAGGAACGTGGTTCCCCATTCCCATTTGAGTGGAAACGAAGCATTGTCATCAACGAGAAGCGCATCATCTGAAAGACCATTAACAATCACTACGTTCAGAGTTAGACTCTGATTTAGGAATGATTATCCCTTCAGCATTCCGAGCAATTAACGCGCTATCAAGCAAAATTTGTAGCGCTAGAAATTAGAAAGAACAATAGAAAGAAATAGAAACTTATAAAAGAACATTTTTAAAAGAAGCCTTTCATTGCCGTGTTCTAGAAAATATTTTTCTTACAGAAAGTATTAGGATGCAAATAGTGAACAACTATTTGCATTTCTGTTCAAATGATTATACTTGTTCCGACCAAAATAATTCTTAAATTCCAATTACCGGACTGGAAAAATGCTACATAGCTTTTCCTGGAATTGCCAAGAGTAGAACAATCTTAAATTATGTTCATTATTTAAAACGGGAATGCTCATTGACAATTTATGAAATATCCACATAATAATATATCAAATTATCTAGGGCTCAAATCATCAAGCTCGACAGTGGTCAAATGCAATTTGTGCACGTGGTAAATAAAAAAAAAAAGAAAAACGAAAAAATGTGAAATTTTTTTAACCGACCTAAAAAATCCGTAAACGTGGATTTTGATAAGAAGAAAAGATAGTACAGTCAAATTAGCCGCAAAAAGGCCACTTGCTGGAACAAATTAGAAACAAGCTGATTTTTGTCTTAAAATGTTTGGATGGACGCCCTTTTGAAGCCCTGAAAAGTTCCAGGCTGAACTCTTAAATAAAGCTTTGTTATTAACAAAAAACGTAAAATTGCAACATTTTTTCAACACGTTTGCTTGGATTGTTACTTTCGATTAAGAGGTAGGTAAAAAGTATATAAGACTTTGTTTTCAGAGCATAAAATAAGCTTTAAAATGAGCCCTTAGCGAATATCCTACGACAAATAGTTTACGAGACATGAATTTGTCAATTAACATTGTGCGTTTTTCAGAGAAGACAAAGCGATGATGAATTTTCAAATTTTCATTATTACAAAAAAAATCGCAATCGGGTTTTTGCTATTGGATTTTCAAATTGGATAGTTCAAAGTATTAAAAAACATTCTTTTTTGGATTTCAGAATCCAAAAATGACAGAGGGGTGGCGGGGGCACTTTTTTTTAAACATTCATATTTTGTAAAAAAAAGAAAATCTATTGAGTTCAATTTTGCTGAAGTATCTAACAGATTGTACATCTTCAAGAAAAAGTATGGTCAACAAAATTTTTCACACTTTATGACAAATCGTTATTTCCAAATTTAAAAAAATTTTATTACAATTTGGAGTAGTTCTATGAAATTGTTATATAATTTATTTAAATAATATTTTTTGCAACGAATATATTGCACGTAGAACTTTTTAGAAAAATAATAATTAAAATCCATCTTCCTCAATGGTTATACCCAATTTTTTTTCAGATTTTTCATTGCTTATAGCGATTTGTTAAAAAACAATGTGAAAAATTTTGTTGACATCTTAAGCATACTTTTTCCTGAAGATGCACAATCTGTTAGATATTTCAGCAAAATTAAACTCAACAGATTTTTTTTTTACAAAATATGAATGTTTAAAAAAAAAGTGCTCCTCTCCCCTCTCTGTTATTTTTGGATTCTGAAATCCAAAAAAATGTTTGTTAATACTTTGAACCACCAAATTTGAGAATCCAATAGCAAAAACCCGATCGCGATTTTTTTTGCAACAATGAAAATTCTTTGTCTTCCCTGAAAAACGCACAATGTTAATTAACAAATTCATGTGTTGTAAACTATTAATTTGTGGTGGGATATTCGCTAAGGACTCATTTTAAAGCTTATTTTATGCTCTGAAACACTTTTTATCCATTTCTTAATCGAAAGTAACAATCCAAGCAAACGTGTTGAAAAAATGTTGCAATTTTACGTTTTTTGTTAATAACAAAGCTTCGTTTAAGAATTCAGCCTCAAAATTTTCAGGGTTTCAAAAGGACGTCTATCAAAACATTTTAAGACAAAAATCAGCTTGCTTCTAATTTGTTCCAGCAGAAATCCTAATTTGACTGTACTAAGAAAGGAGAATGAGATGAAGAGCGAGAAAAAAGGAAACGTGCAAATGACATTGAACAGGTGACTTGAACCTTTGCCTATATATTTCGCTTTGTGGATTACGTACTCTGCAAGATTTTGCTCTGTAAAGAAGTTTGTGCCTCCAGCTCTATTTTTTCAGTTTATCATGCCCAATTTGACTATAAAAATGAAAAGCTAAACAAGTTTAGACATTATCTTCAAGTTTTATATAACGTTACGTCTGTTTGGCTTTCTCCACTGCTTATAACGTCATTAGTCTAGAATTATTCGAAAATACCTACTCTCTAAATTTGAATTAGTAGTTTTCTACTAATGAAATAGTGCCGAATAATTTACCAATTGCTTTAGTAAGCATTTCTACTAATTAATGGTAGAAAACTACTAATTAATGGTAGAAAACTACTAATTCATAGTAGAAAACTGCTAATTCACTTAGTAAGGCTTAATAAATTAATTAGTAACCCTTAATACGTGAATTAGTAGTTTTCTACCATTAATTAGTAGTTATCTACTAAAAATTAGTAGAAATGCTTACTAAAGCAATTGGTGAACGATACGGCACTATTTCATTAGTAGAAAATACTAATTCAGATTTAGAGAGTATATATTATGTACTGGAAATGGAGACAACTGTGTATTTCATCTTTACTGATTGGATCATGGTCTAGGGTAATAGGCAATTAATATATTGTTAATAAATATTTAATTAACATGAATTAAACTTTCAAATTCAATTTGAATTTTCATTTCTTCAAAATCAAATGATTTCGTAGTAGAATAATTCTTTTTCGAGAAGAACATTTTCTTTATTGGAACGGTGTTGAAATAAGAGGTCGAGAAGAAGCACTTCAACACATCTTAAAAACCATTATAATCATATATAGTCCGTTTTGCGGACCTTCTAAGAAAACAACATGCGCGGACCGAGTCGCGCTTCGAGTTTCTAAAGAAGGGGGTAAAAAACGCGCAGCGCAAATGGCTGCTGTGAACAGAACAATTACTTGGATGCCAGATGTGTCGAACCTGCAGGTTGAATATCCCAGTATTAACATCTCTACAAGTCTTTTGAAAACAGAGCTTTTGTTTTTTGGTTTGCATCCTTGAGTAAAATGTCACTTTGAAAAATATTTTAAAAAGCGATATTCAATTTTGCTTCCAACAGAATTGCTTCAGTTTTGGAATTTCTGAACAAGAATTTAAGCGGTACCAAAATGAGTTATATTTAATAGTAGAATAAATTTAAAATTTAAAATTTAAAAATTTTTAATTTTAAAATTTAAAAATTTTTAAATTTAAAAATTTTTAATTTTAAAATTTCGTGTAGAAAAATATAAGATGATATACTTTTTGAAGCGTCACGAGGAATTGTGAAGCTTACGCTGAAGAAGGAAGAAAGAGAAAGATGAAGGGCAGAGAAGAACGTTGAACGTCCAGTTTTTTTTATACAGATAGGAGTTTGTACTTGATTCTATGAACCCTTCGTTCCTAAGTTCCTCCTCTCGTTCGAGTTCGATGGAATCAAGTCAGGCATCGTAATACCGTAAACGATTATTGTACCCCCACTTTCCCTATTTATTTCTCGATTTGCGCGCAAGAATTACTTCTAACGATCTGCAACCGCAAACTCGAGATGATCTCCAAATGAACTTGATATGATGAAAATGTAAAAATGGGGATATGGGTATCAGGTTATGCGGAATGAGGTTTTTCGTGATCTAGATTACATCGACAATTTTTATTTTAAGCATTAAAAATGATTTTTAATTTACCGTCAATTGGGATAACTGTGGTTGATAATGATTTTATAATATTTGAAGGATTTCAAGGATTTCCAAGATTAAACAAGATTTCAAAGATTTCAGATTTACATTGAGGTTCTTATTCTGAATAAAATTATCATTCTATTTATTAGATTTCAAAAACTGCCTATTTGTTGTGAAATATTATCTGCACCCTGATCAATTCGAAAACTTAGGTCAAATTGAGAGAAAATATTCGCGCCCTGACAGCAATAAAATATTTGCGGGATATACTATTTAGGTCCCGGGTTATCCCAGGGATATCTCTGGAATAACCCAGGATAACCGAGATATCCCTGGGACAGGGGCAGATCCATAATTTTTTTCGGGGGGGGGGGCGATCTTTTGGGAATGAGAGAGAGAACATAAAAAACATACATCTGTCTCTATCTTTCCTCTTATAATTATTGATGGTTTCTGGGAGGCGTTCGGCCCAATCGCCCCACGCTGGTTCCGCCTCTCCCCTGGGATAACCCAGGACCTAAGTGGGATATCCCGCAAATATCACTGAAAGAAATCCCCGAGGCTGTGGATAAAGTAAGTATTACGTCTATTCTACGCGTCATTTCTTCACGTTTTGCAATTTATGTGCATTCATGGAGGCGCACGTAACCCGCAGGGACGATCGATTCCTGATTGCCCGACTTACAACGCTTAAAATTGCCAAACGATTCGTTTTCGTATCATAAGTAATCTTGAAGAAAGAGATGAGTATGCAATTTCGTGAATAGAGTTTGCCAGAGCGGAGCGAAAGAAAATAACATCCAGACTTTTTTGAGGTCCCTTTTGAATAAGTAGGACGTTGATAAAGTTTTATAAAAAAACTCTGAGTTAATAACAAAAAGTAATAAATTCTAAGAGAATGATTTAATACAAACTAGAATAGGTAGTCTATTTTCTGTACCTGATTTCTGAATCAAAGTTTAAATTTGTTTTATTTAGAATGAGTATGAGTTTTTCTTAAATTTGTCAAATGGAACCTATCTTCTAATTTTAACTTTAACATTGTAATGCGCAAACATGTATCAAATTTCACTGAAACATGTGAATCCGAACCAAATCCGAGAATCACTACAAAGTACTTCCTTGTTCCTAATTTTTCTTTCTTTTTTCTACTCCCACGCAGATATCAATTTACTTTTACTGAATAATTCGTGGAACGCGAATAAAAAGTCTCAGGAACACTGAATCTCGTTTACCCTTCACCATTCACTCGAAAATAATATGGATAAGTATGGAGCAGAAAAATTTGAGATGGTTAGACGTCTAGAGTTTAGATGCTGCTTTGAAGAATATTATGCAAGGTAGATATTATACTATACAGGATGGCAACGAGTATGCTGCAGGATAGGCCATAAGTGCGAATGGGACAGGCTTATGTGAATGTATATTGCTGTCACTATCGCACTCACGGCCCTATCCTGTAGGCTGCTGCAGCTCACTCACGTCCACCCTACACACACACACACACACACACACACACACACACATGTACAGGGTGTCCACGTTGAGGCTTACCGAAAAGTATGCTACCCGTCTTACACGTCAATGATATTCTTATGGCCATGTATGCCGTGTTGCATACTTTTTGATAAGTCCCAGCGAGGACATCCTGTATATACATAAATAAATATATATAAACATATACATACGCATATATATATATATATATATATATATATATATATATATATATGCGTATGTATGGATGTATGTGAAGCTCTTCAACTCTTGCGTGAATACCTAACGAATGTACAAGCAGGTGAGATGTCATTAAGATTCTGAAGTCCTACCGTGTACTTAACAGCGGTTTCAACAGGTAACACATATTTGAGCATAGAGTTCACTTAAAAAAGGGGACAAAACAAAAGGAAACGTTGCTCTTTTGTAAAATGAACCTTTCTTATAGAAATTAAGTATTAAAGAGGTACAAAGATTTCTGGAGAATATTGTCAACTGTAGAAATTCAAAACTTTCAAGTAATTAACAACTTTATGTATGTCATTGTAAAAAAACTGCAGAATCAAAATGAGAACCAAAAATTATTTTGCCAAGACCCGATGAGCATGCTGAATTTTTCCTCACATTATTGTTTGTATCAAATGAAAATAATTTTTTATGAGCTGTCGTTAATGACTTCTTACCTTTTTAGGTTTCTTTCTCCGCATTCCCTCTGTTGGGTCGTTTAAAGGATAATTTCAAAGCTCGACAATAGGGCAGCGGTTCCGCCTTATTCCGCCGACAATGACAATAATTTTCTGCAACCGCCTCCGATGACGAAATTCAAAAGATCCTCGGTGCGAAATGCTTTGCGCACTCGAAAGTGTACCTATTCACGAACTTTCCCACATTTATATGAAGTTTAACCTTTCAGTAATGCATTACGATGTGCGAGAAGCGTGGCTGTATTGTGTATAGTCAATGTACGTAAATATGTGCAATAAAAAGTCAAGAGAGTAGGCGAGAAGATTCTTAAGGATTAAGTAGTGTATACATACAAATTTACTTTTAACATTGTTTACTCAACATCATGCTATTATTTTCCTCTTCCAAAACAATGGAATGTCTTTCAAGAAGCTCTTTTCATCTTTAAATGGAGAGAAACGCAGAAAAGAGTTGTTAATGAAAGTGCTGAGATATTTTGTCCGGAAATTGTTACTTTCATTTAAGTAGTTTTCATGAATGAATGAAGACGCGGGTGTGAAGACTTTCATTCATATGAGCTCTTCGATGAAGAGTTTGAGAAATGGAAGAGATATCATTATATACTTTGGATCTTTTGAAAGAGAATTTAATTATAACGTATAAATGATAATGTATTTGGATAACAAAATTTCGTAAAGTCGATTAAAATGAATGTATGGGTAATGAGTATATTAGGTAATTATAATATTAATACTTACATGAAGTTAAGCTGTTTGCAGATTTTAGTGCCTCTTATTTTATTACGTTTCAACTTTTTAATTTTTTTGTTCCATCTACCTGTCTCATTTTATATCTTTATCTTTCTGAGAAACATATTTTTACACTTCTTCAAATGTTTCTTCTACATTGATTTTTCATTTGGCGAACTGTTTCTTTTGAAAGTTTCATGTGGATTCATTTTATTGTTTTATTTCAAAGGATAACAATCATGTTTTATTTATGAGCTGTTTATTTTTTTTATCACTGTTCTCATACTTATATTCAGGGGCGTAGTGAGCGTATTGAGTTTTGAGGGGGAGGGGGTGAGTATTGTCATAAATGCCGACTCAATAAGTGGAATTTGCCGACTAATTACCATTTTTTGCCGACTAGCCGACTTTATAGTCGAATTAACCGAAAATCCCGAAAATGCTAACTCAGCACGACCATTTGGGGGGGGGTGCCCCCCCCCTCGCTACACCCCTGCTTATATTTTTATCAACCAAGATTCTACAATTGTATTTTATAGAATTATTTGAACTTAGTTTAAAAGAAAGCAAATTTGTTATCTTTGTGTATAAGAGAGAATGCTTAAAATTTTTTTTACTTCGGCATTTCTACTTCTACCTCTCGATAGTTTCGATCCTGTACAGCGTACCGAATAAGACCCCTATATTCTGTTCTGACCAAAAAGGGATCGAGCAACCAGCAACCACTATTAATCAATGAGGTTGTACTTCGAAGGTAATTAATGTGTTGAAAAGGGTGTTGGCTGTTAAAATCCAATGAGTAAACATTTTTAGCCACGAGAACATTATCTTCTTATACAAGACAAAGGAAAGAGGAAAAATTGAATGGGTGTGTCAAAATACCCTTCCTTGATGTCTTCACTTGTATAATTTATTAACAAAAAAAAGATCTTATTTCCCTTCGATTCCTTTCTTTAAAGTAGCCCCTGAAATTTATAAAATGGAACTTATAATTCTTTTGAAAAATTATTTTAATTAAAAAGTTCCGGGGGGTAAGATACACCTTTAGTTTAAGTTTTAAAATACTCTAATCAATGTTAAAAGTAAATTTGTATGTATTACCTTGAAAATCGTTGACTGTTAAAATTGAATGAAAATTGAATAATAAGTATTTAATTAATTCAATGCAAACTACATTGAATGTGTCTTCAATGAGAAAGAATTCATTGAGAAGAGCGAATTTAAATTTGTCTCAGTATTGTGGTATGTTTTTTATTCAATTCGTTAATTAAAATAATTTACTTTTAATTAAATAAATATTTTTCGAGTGCTTTCAAGACATGAAAATGAGTGAAAAAAATTGTGGTTGGAAGAGACGATGATTAGTTTGAATTGATATAATAAGAGTCAATTAGGGTAGGGATGATTAAAGTAGTACGTTCCATGAAGAAAAATAAAATTACGAGTACAGTAATGAACCTTTTAAAAATAATCTGAACAAATTTCAATTTACTATATACCATTCTAAAAAATAATCCTTTACTTAACTAATATCTTTTTGTATTTAAACTTTAAACAGTAATAAAAATAAGAGCTATAGTTGGAATGAGAGTCTCGAAGGAGGAGAATCCAAAGAGCGAAAGAGAGAGGAAAAGGAAAGAGGGAAAGAGGACTGGAGAGAGCAAGAGAGAGAGGGAGAGAGAGAGAAAGAGAGAGCTTTCAAGACATGACGAACGCGAGGCGAGCAGTCTGTGCACGGACATCGATCGAAAACGACTTCACGCTCTACGTTCTGCTCGAACTCTTGGTGTTTTTTTTCACCGGTTCTTAATATTTCTTATCAATAGTGTAATTATCTTAATTGCCAATTAATTAATCCGTTATCACATGTTTCCATTTTAGTGACACAAAACAGTGACCCTCCCAGTGCTGAGCTTTTGCTCCAAAGTGGCTTTTGCACCCTCATAAAGAGAAAGGAGTTTTTCTAAGTGTCGACTTTCTATTAGAAGATGCTTGATTACTAATCTGCAATAATTAATTCGTGAGTGACATTGCATATTTTAAATTTAAATTATCCTTTTTATCTATTATTATTTTATAAAATTGAGATGAAATGAGGGAAAAACCGATTCAGAAACTTAATCAACATTTAATGTTAGTTTTTTTCGCGGAGGTGGTTTGTTTTGTATTTAGATAATTATTTAATGGATTATTTAAGATTTTATTAAAACTAATGTAGAATTGTCTATTTGGATTCACTTTTGAATGACCTATTGCAAAATAAAATGTATTTTTTTGGAAAGGTAGATTTAATTATCAACGTCTACAGTAAGAATCTGAGTAATTTGTGACTTGGGTATATTTCTTTAATCTTTAATTATAAAACTAATTTTTTGACATGAGTGATTATATGGATAGTTCTATTGTCTACTGGAAATAATTTAAGCTCGCTTAGAATCTTTACATTGGATATTTATATAAATTTAGTATTTATTAGCACCAATATTAGTATTTTTTAGGATTTAGTGTAAATTCAAAGCACAGAAACTAAGACTTTGGTACTGTTCAGAAAATTCATTTTTTGATTACGAATGGTTCTTAGTCGTCCAAATAAAGAGTTGAAAAAACATACTAAATATTTGAAGATGTATTATGCAATTAAATGTGAAACAAATATTACATGTTTGAAAATAATATTCTACATATTTCAATTTTTATATATTTGAGTAAAATCCCATTCTTTATCCACAAATTCTACTAAAAAGTGTGACATTGTCTCACTAATTACGTTTCAATAAATAAAATACTTTCTTCGTTTATAATAATTTTTTAACATTGTTTTTAAATTTTGAATCAATGACACATTTTTCTTCTAAGTTATATAAGTATTTCCCTTCACTATATAATATACGTAGCGTAGGTATATAGTTTATTTTATGACTTATAATTATTTTGAATAGAAACATTTCCCAACATAAAAAGGTACATAAGTTTTGAGAGTCAATTATCAATAAATTTTCCGAACCACGTGAACGTGACACTAATTTCTTATTTTCTTAGTCGTGTTTCGTAACTGAGCGTTGGCGGGCGAAATGAATACTTTGGATAATAACGCATGACAATGAAAGGTTGCGTTCTTATCGCGGTCATATAACTTGTACATACATCTTCGTATTCATGTCTGTTCTCTCGCACCCTTTGAGTGTTCTCTTTATTGTCTCGAGAGTTGGATGGCAATAGACTCAAAAAGTGAGACCAGTCATGGGTACCAATGTAAACAAATACTTGTAAGAAGCAAATATATACTTACATATACTCGTAAGCCCATGAATTTGCAATTCATGGATTTCAGAGTTCGCTGATTTATTTATTTCCGCTTTCTGGACAGAAACATCTCAGAAATAGAGTCTCAGATACTACATACCTATATGCACGAAATTGGACATTGAGAATTTATATTAGGATTGAGAATTTATATTAGGATTGAGAATTTACATTAGGATCATCATAAATCATTCACTTGCAAATTTATCAACTATATATATAAATTGTAGACAAATTTCACATAAATTTTGCCCAAGTCCCAGATAGTCCTGATATACGTATTGTTGATAAAGTTTAGATTGAATTTAACATTGATTATAAAGGGACATTTGCATATAGTATGCCATTGAAACTTAAATCTTACAGGTGATTTTCATACAAATTATTTAAGGATTAGTTTTGATAATACTAAACCACAATATTTATGCTATATTTTGGCATTTGAGTTTCAGATCTACGTGTTTTTAATCAACGTATCTTTCAATTCAAGTTTAATTTAATCTTGACGGTTTTAGCAATTTGCAAATAATTGAAACACTTGATTTCCTTGTTGAGGCAAGATAGTTAATTTTATTTTATTTCCTTGATTTTTCATTAGAATTCGTATATTCTATTTTTAGCATTTTGCCTCACATGCCATGTGTTGTTATATTATATCGTTCCCAGCTAATATTCCAGTGACACAGATTGGCGAATGATAAAGGATTAGGTCATTCTTTTTCAGAGCTCAGTCCCTCTGTTTTTCGTGAGAAACTTAGTTCTCCTAATTTCGATAATCTTAAAAATGAAATTTTTGTGATATTTTGAAGATAAATTTTCCACTTATAAATTATCGAAATTAGGGGATCTAATGATTCTCACGAAAAATAAATATTTTTGCCGGATACAAATGTGACATTGATATCATACCTACTTTAAGTTAAACTTGTGATATTTTATTGTGCCAAGGTACGAAGAGTGAATCCTATAGCTCATGTTATGGAATCTATTTTCTGCTTAGTGTATTATAAGATATGAATTTATAATTGAAAAACTCCCTGAAATAGTAGGCAGTAAACGATAATTCTGTTTTAGATTGATGATTATTTCTCTCAAATGATTATCACTTCCCAGATGGAAAAATTATGAATAATCTATGCATAATGAACTATGGGTAGTCACTATGCCAAAAGTTATGCATAAATTATGCATATTCAATAAATCTGAAGGTATCAAAATGTTGAAAACAGTTGAAAACTAGTTGTCATTTGTTTGCAAGATTTTATGCATAATTTTTTGCATAGTGACTACCCATAGTTCATTATGCATAGATTAAGCATAATTTTTCCACCTTAGTTTTATGCTTCCCAATTTTCGATTTATTTTTGAGTCCGTTTCTTCCAATTTATCCTTATCGGTAGTTTGATTTATATTAGACATGTTTGGAGACAAAAATAAAGCTCAGTTATATTTGGAACAGAGATTGCACTTTGGCATTGCCTGCATTTTCCCTTTGCAATCGATATTGACTCTTTCTAAGAAGTGACTGTCGCAGTACCTATGTGGTAACCCTGCAGTAAATACATAGAATGGTTTACTCATGGATCTTTACAGTACTTGCACTTCATTATTGTCCTGGATTTGCAATGTATTCTTATTTTTTTATTCCTTTCAAAATTAGAGCATGCACGATGCAAACTTTACTTTTTTTACCTTTTATGCTCATGAGCTTCAATTATACAATTTTCAAGATTGCGCATACATGTTTTACATTAAACGTTTCTAAGAGACCAAGGACAATACGAATATTTGCTCGTACTTTTTTCACAGTAGGAGGAATGAGAATATTTACAACTATATGAGAACATAAAAATTGACTCTTTTTATTAAAAAAAGTTTTTTCCAAACAAACTTTTTAAATGCAGCTATGCAGTCAGTTATATGATTACAAGGCCGCGACAGAATCTCCTTGCAACCCGTCCGTCTCGACGAACCTTGAAAATTCCTGAGGTGTCATTTAGAGGCGAATGACGCTATGCCTCTTGTTGCTTGTTGTCGTTGATGTCGTTTGACAACAATGAAAAAAAGAAGAGGATAAAACGAAAAATAAAAGAACAGTGGGTCAAGCGGGGTCAAGCACGATTTGGTTTATGGCGCACGCCAGCTACGGTATTATTGTATTTCGACCAATGATTTACGATGGAAGTGATATTTTTTTCGCGATATTGGCTTCCCCGTTCTTCTATAGATCATCCCAAACCGTTCTATTCAAAATTGACACTTTTATGCAATTTTCTGTGTACCTTATAGAAATATTATTTGCGTTTGAAGTACCTTAAAAATTTTATCTACTTTTTGACATTGTATACGACTTTTAGATTTTTTAAAATTATATTTTAGAATAAAATTACATAAGAGGTCGAAATTCCGGCGCAACACTCAGATTTGGTGATATTGTAGTGAAATATACTGCCGAAGATAGTCAATTAAATACCAACTGTCACGAGTAAAAGAAATTCAGAAGAAAAAGGTACACAAAATAAGTTGGTAAAATGGTGGGAAGGCATTCTCGAGAATATCTCGTAAATTTCGTTTTCTTCTTTGCAATTAACTTTTGTATTATGCAGTTTGACCAGATCTGTGGAATGTATGATCTGATGGAGATTTCAGTTATCTCATGGAAAATTAGTATTGTCAAGAGACAAAAAAGATTTGTTCAAGAATTATTGTAATTTGTGGTGATTATCAACTCTCCTCCTTGGAGTTAGTCTTCAACTTATGAAGATTCAAATGCTTCACTTACTCCAGTCGCAAAATTCTTGATATTGCTAATTACTTTTATATAAATAGTAATATTTTGTATTGTTTCACTTGAGTACTAAATGTGTTAAAGTTCAAAATTTCAGTTTTAATTTCTTGTAAAAATATATATGTACGATCCACACAATTTACTTATTTATTTTACACACAATTTTACACACACGATCCACACAATCTACTTATTTATCTTACAAAACTTATTGTAGGCATTATAACATTATTCAATATTGTCAAAGTCACCTACTCATTTTAGTTCATAAATTTACGATCGAGACTATTTTTTAAGCATGAAATAAAACGATTAATTTTCTTCTTTGAATAAAAATCACTTATGTGACGTTTAAATATCTAAAACGAAATATAGTAGATAAAACATAAATTTTCTATTAACATCTCGTTTTCAACGGTCGTCCCTCCTCCGTTAATCCCGATTTATACTGAGGTTGATCCGAAGGAATGAAATAAGATGCGACGTTTCAATGGTTAATACCTTCGGATGGTCGCGATTACAAATCGAAATTGACGCTCATAGCAGAAAGAGAGATGTATATGAAATGACAAGTTGGAATGGAATGCTTTCTAATCGTATACTTCCGGAACTCGTGTATCACTCATAATGAGAAACTCTATCTCTTCCAGTCTTCTCTCGTGACACCTCGTCCTACGTGAATTCGTCCTGTCTCGATTCAAGTTCTCGAGGCTAAAAAAGACTGTCACCTGCAACAATTGGCTGCTTTTGTACACGGAAGGTTCTTTATTTTTTTCTCTCGCAAGCTCTATTCAACCTGAAGTAAGGCAATCTAACACAAATGTTAGTCAAGCTGTGGTAATAGTCTTTGGAGCAGTGACTCTGATTTTTATGGTTAAGGAACTGATGTGGAATTTATATATTTATTTTTGTTTTAAATTTATTTCAAATCAGGTGAAACTAAACTGCCTAATTTGAAATTGAGAATTGAAATTTGAGAATTTTATTCACTTTTTAATTAGAGAGTTTCTCGTATTTTGAAATCATTTTTATGCCACTTTCGTTTGGAGAAAGCAATTTCTTCCTTAATATTTAGGATGGTTTATAAGTTTCTTTGGTAAACATCTTTATATAAACTCCCAAATGAATTCAAATTATAAAGATGTAGTTATTCGAGATTTTTAATTCTTAAACTTAAAGAAAACACACCTAATTGTAAGTTTTTGAATAGAACTTAAGGGAATTACTGATTGTTACAATTTAAAATATGCTTTATTTCAACCAGTTGGAACAAGTCGTGGTGAAGATCTCTCGTTCCTGTCTTTTACGAGGGAAGACGTTTAAATGCGGTTTGAAAATGTAACTTGACTACTTCGGTAAATATCTCTATTCGTTTGTCCACTCGTCTTTCTCTATCTCGACATTTTCTACTCTTTCTCTCTTTATTACAAGACACTACCAACCCAACACTCGGTCCACTCGGTCTAAAGCAATTACTTTAGACTTTATAGATTCGAAATGCGCCTGTACGCGTCGCTTGACGAGTTTCTTAGACCTTAGAGTACGAGATCTCAGCTCTGGTCGAATTGTTTCTGATCGCTTGTGAAATGTCAAATTAGTTTAATCGAGCTTGCTTCAATATATTGATTAACATTTTACGATAAGACAAAAAAACTACAATTCGCTGAAGGTCCTCTAACTGTCTGCTAACCTTCATCTTCATTATTGACCTGTCCTCGATCATTTCTTTCAGTTCCGAAACTGAGGTACGTTACAAAATTAAATTGCTTTAAAAAATACTGTGTTTTTGAATAAAAGATTGATTAAAGTTTTAAAAAACTTTTAAATTATTTACACGGAAAAAAATGAGTGTTCGGAATTAGCATCTTAAATGTTTAACGAAGACACAATCTTCTCAGATGTTAAACCGTACCATTAAGATTTTATAGAGATATTTAAATTTAACATCTAATATTTTATAGCTGAACATCTAAATGTTACTGCGAACATCTAGATGGCTGTCCCCATGTTTAACATCCACTTTCTCCATGTATAAATAATAAACCTCTGAAACTGTTTAAACACAAATAATAAACAAGCTGCAAATAAATAGTTATAAATCAATTGATACTTGGCCAAGAAAACGTATTTCACTACTCATGTCTCAAAAGTGCGCTGCCTTTTTGGTAGAAATTTTATCGAGCCTGTCAATATATGGGCGATTTTCAAATAGATTTAACTTTGATGTCCCTGGAAGTTTAATTAATGTTTCTAGACCTATTTCAACTATTTAAAAGGCCTCCACTATTTATGGTGAGCTATTTTTTAAGTTCCCATAGATAAAGATTAAAAAAATTATAGTTTGGTGTACCATTTTTATGATAAATGCAAAAGTATAAAAACTCAGTCTGTCATGCGTCCCTTCCTACATTTTCACAGATTGAAAGTGTGATAATACTCATCAATTTTTTTTGCCATTACTGGCCTTGGGCACTTTTTTTATATTCAAAATTCAGTTTCAAATGCAATATTTCAATAGTAAAATTTATAGATATAAACGTAAAAAACTCTGCTTACATGTGTGTCCCTCGCTATCGGAACAACTCCATCACACCTATTGTTTTTAATGAAATTTGTGTGATAGGTGTTATTATAATCGATTATACAAATCAGAAACAAGTAATTGCAATCGAATTTTAGAAAACCTGTCGGTTAAATTAGTTTAAAATTGATGCAAAGTTCATAAATCCGTTGTGACAATATAAAAATTATGCGTTAAAGCTAAATGAAAAACTCCGTCACACTTTATTCACACTTTACTCCTTTACTCCCCTTTTAACACGTTCAGAAGCGCTTTTAAGTAACGGAAAAGCCTTCTGTTATACTTTTTAACACAAGAAATCTTTCTCGGAACAAATTTGATAAAAAAAATATTTTCAAAATTCATTTCTTCAAAAAAATCTTCAAACTTGTTGACTTACATATTTTCTTTTTACAAAAAATATTCTCAAACAGTTTATATACGAAATTATGTAAAAATTTTAAATATAATTTATGAACACATTTTCCAAAAAATTTAAACTCTAACAAATTTTCAGAAAAAAATTCCAACAACTTAAGAAAACAAATTTGCAACAAGTTTCTGATCTTCGAAAAATTTTTGATCTTCAAAAACTTTTAAATTTAAAAAAATTAAAATTTCCAAAAAATATGAAATTTAAAAAAAATAATCAAAAACATTTTTGAAAATTTTTAGAATATTTAAAGAAAACTTTGCACGTTTCTTAAAAATTGTTCTCAATTGTTTTGAGTCATTAAACCTGTCGAAATTAGTCTTTAAAATTTAAGCCATCGCAATAGTGTATTTCAACTGGAAGAATAACTTAGACTTTAACTGTACATAAACACAATAGTTGAGGTTAAACAGCTTGTTTACTTCATGAAGTACATCCCCGTACATGTATTTATGAAAACTGATAAGAATTATTTAATTACATATTTAGAACTTTGATTTGCTCCAACTTCAGAAACCAAAAGTTAAATCTATTTGGAATTCACCCATATAGAATTTATCCTAATCATTTACAACTCCATAACTTTTATTTTGAGACGACAACCTGTAGAGATAACCGGAAACCGGAAAAAATTAAAAAGAAACTTAGTCATCAGGCTGTCAGTAAAGCGATAAAAGCTTTTGCTAATAACTGGCAAATTTTTACGATAAAAGCTTTCAGGACTCAAGAGCCTGTGATATGACTAACAAGCTACGATAACACTTTCTGTTCAAAAATTGCCTTCATTTAAAAATCGAAATGTGAAGAGGAATATTGATTAGATCCTGATTTTAAAATGAATTTATTTGGTTTTATTAAATGAGTAAAATATAAAAGCATTCATCAATATAAATATAAAAGCATTCTTTGAATTTAAAACACTTAATGCTTAATTATTTATTTAATAAATGTTGATCGAATACGTTTATTCGATTTATTTTAATCGGATTTTATTAACTTTACATCTCTGGGATTAAAATTAGTCTTCACTCTCTAAATCTGAATTAGTAGTTTTCTACTAATGAAATAGTGCCGAATCGTTTACCAATTGCTTTAGTAAGC
>JBAGKK010405531.1:0-18171 GCA_037177015.1 Euceroptres primus
TAACCACTTTAGTTTACCTTAAAACGCTAGTTTTTAAGTAAAATTGTGACTTTACGTAAATGTATTTACCACCAGATATTATTTCCTTTAACAAATTTTTTTAAAAATCATATGGCATATTGCGCTATATAAATTTTTACAGGAGGAAATGATTTTGAAGATAACAGTGGAAGCAGATTTGAAATATGTCGAAAAAATCTTTTTTTTCGAACTTTCAAACTTTAAATCATTTCTGCCATCGAAAGATATCGTTTTAAAAATCTGTAAAAAATCACAGAAATATATTTTTATGTATAGAATAAGATTTTTTCTATTCTGTTCGAAAAACTAAAGAATTTTCTTTTTCGGCCAACCCTATTCCATATCGCATTTCGCAAACTTTACTGGAGAAGCTTTTGAAAATTTGGTAGCTTATGGGTGAAAATCCAAAAGTTGACAATATAATGTCCCTGGAATATTATTCGCTAATATATGAAGAAATATTTATTTTATTTACAGAGTTTTATTAGGCGTGTTTTTATTTACAACATCTTATGTGCTAATTATTTTTACTTTATCCCGTATCAAAATAAATTCTATTAAAATAATAAATTCTATTATTAAATTCAAATATATTTGAGTAAATGTCATTGTCCCCTACTACATTTTATTAGTTTTGTAGCGTTATATCTTTTCACAGAAAATTCTAGATCTAATTATCAGTGCACGGATACTTCCAGAATTGAGTGCAGAATTTGAAAATAAAGTTCATATTTTGTTTCTGATCACAATTGCAAAGTGATAATCACTTTTTATATGTCCCCGAATTTTTGTGTCATCCGGTCACGAAACAGTTTTTTATTAATTTTACGATGAAGGAGTTTAATTTTTCGCTCAAAATTTATAATCGATAGAAGATCATTAGTTATATTAAAATTCAATTATAGATACACTGTAAAAAATTTTACAATTACAGATTACAATTTTACAATTTTACAGACCAAATAATATGAAATTTTTCCGAAAAAAGTCGGATACACGTTTTTCCGAGAAAAATGGAAATTAGAATTAGAAAATATTTCGTAAAGCTTAAAAGATTTTATAAATAAATCTCCAACTACAATTTGGAATTATTTTCGAATGCATTAAGAAAAATTTTTAAATGTTCGGGTTATAAGCTGGCAAACTTTCTTTGGAAAAATTTCTGGAAAATTTTTTACAGTGTAAGTATAGCCATAAAGTGTCGTTATTTGAGAAAAATAAAGAATTTGAAAACCCTAAAGTTCCCATACATCAATTCAGTGACATCCGCTCACACGGGTTTATGATTAAATGAAGGACATTTTGGAAGTGATTGTATGAAAGAAATATTAATAAGCACATGTATTTCTTACCTCTAAAAACACTTGATTAATAGTTTATCCCAGAGTAAAGTTATCCTTTGGAATAATAAAATTTTTCGTGATTAACTTTGTCATCCGATCACACAATAGGCATTTGAAATCAGTGAATTTAGTTGCAAAAAAGAAATATTGTCGATTTGGTATCTTTTTAAATTTAAAAATAATTTTTAATGATCTTAAAGCAATATTTCATTTTTAGTATAATGTTTTTATGAAAGGAAAACATTATATAAGCATCTAAAAGAAGATTGTGGATTTGGACTCTTTTTAAATCTAAAAATAATTTTTAAAGATTTTAAAGCAATATTTAATTTTTATTACAATGCTTTTATAAAAGGAAAACATTATATAAGCCCCTAAAATAAGATCTAATTGTTATTTGAACTAAAGAAATATTGAAAGTCGTTGAAATCAAAAGTTTGTCATTAAATTTCAAAAAAAGTTGAATATAAAATAAGAGCGCACGTCTTCATTTCGCTTATCACTATTTTTACACTTATTGTGATTAATATGAAGAGAAAAAAAGTTTTTGTATGGATCGAAAAGATTTTTTTCTTTTAAATATAAAATCGAAAAATTCCAAATTTTTTATTTTCACCCTTATACATTAGGTTGTAAAAAAAGTAACAAAAAAATTGGTGTCCTCAGTCTAAAGTATAAGTACATGGTTTCCTCCTCAATTTTTAATGCGTAATTTATTCTTTCATATAAATTTTTAATTTTTTATTATAAAACCTTAAAAGAAATATGTCAAGGCACAAGAAAAATCTTGATTTTGAATGACTTATTTCAATGCAAGACATGTTATATATTATAGTTCAAGATTTTGCTAGGATAAAATATTGAAGGCTGATTTCCATTCAGACAATTCAAAACGACACGGAAATATATAACAGCGTTTCCCCGTTTCTCCTCAATAGTTTGCAAAGGAAATCTTATATCCGGATTTCGATTCATGAATATCGAGAAATCCTGAAGCGGCACCATTGATTCGTTCGTGAAGAAAAATAAAAATGATGCCTGTGAAACCACCTTGACACTTTATTGATTCTTATTTTATCACTTAAAAATTGTTATACAGATCTTCATGAGACATGAAATTTAATATAATAACTACTGGAGTTTAACCACTAGCAATTTTGATGTACTACTGAATTTAAGAATTCAAAGAACTCGAAAGAATTCTAGGTGAACTCAAAAGAATAATACAAAAAATTCAAAGAATACAATATAAGTTCAAAAGAATTCAAAGAATACAATATAAATTCAATAGAATTCAAAGAATACAAAAGAATTCAAGGAATAAAAAATAATTTAAAGAATACAACGTAAATTTCGTAGAAAATGTTGATGTATGTAATTGACTTTATTACTGAGGGTCAATACAATCTCCCCACCGATTAATACAACGTAAATTCAAAAAATTCAAGGCAAATTCAAAGAGTTCAAATAATACAAAAAAATTCAAAGAATTCAAGGTGAATTTAAAAGAATTCAAAAAATTCAAGGTGAATTCAAAGTATTCAAGATGAGTTCAAAGTAAATTTAAAAGATAGCATGTTGAATTTAAAGAATTCAAAAAAATTCAAGGCGAATTAAAATAATTCAAGGTGAATTCAAAAGAATAATTCAAAGAATAAAAGATAAATTGAAAAGAATAATTTAAAGAATAAAAAATAAATTCCAAAGAATTCAAAAGAATTCAAAGAATATAAGGTGAATTCAAAAGAACTTTTTTTTAAAACTTTGTTATATTTAAAATTATGGTTATTTTTCTCGATTTTCTAAACCTATTTTAAAAAATTGTGGTGCAATAAACACCCTTAATTTTTTTGAAAATTTAACAACTTTTCGTTTACTGTAGTTGAAAATTTATTTACTTTGGTTGAAAAATCTTTCAGTTACAGTAGATGAATAAAACAACTCATTTAATTTTTGTCCCTTGATCATACACCCAGGAATTTTTTTAAATAAGAAAAAAGTTTTGCTCATAAAAAGTTTTATTATAAATTTTTATCTAGAAAAACTTGTCATATTTTTTATTTTGACTTCAATCCAGATATTTCATTTGCTATTCTTTTATGGGATATTTTTTTTATAAGAATTCAAATTTGTGGGCTCGCACAGTGGTTCAGAATTGGATTTTTGCCGACAAATCAGTCTACAGGTCACAATTTTTATCCGATAGACGTTTTTTTTTTTAAAATTGAAGCTGAATAAATTCCCCAGTGATCGCTTGAGACCGATATTTGATTTTTTGCTGTTGCAAAATTCTATGAAAACATCAAAAGTAGAAAAAAGTTTGTTTTCAGAAAAATCATTATTTTAACCCGGAAAAAATGATTTGTGTAAACTGAATATCAAGTAAAATCAATGCATTTGCAATTAAAGTAGGTAAATAATCGGCTTGATGATCAACTTAATTGTTATAAATAAATTTTATAAACAATTATTCTAATGTGCTATAGTAGTACAAGAAGATTTTTTTTTCTCCATAATTGCTAAAATTTATTATGAAATTGTCATCTAGTAACAAAGCATTAACAAAAATGAAGAACTGTTATTGTTATAAACAAATTTTGTAAACATATACTCGAATTTAACATTTTCAAGTAGGAAAGAAGTATTCTCTGGCTTAAAATTACTGAGACTAGTTATGAAAGTGTCAGCCACTAACAAAACATTGTTAAAAATTAAGAATTGTTATTGTTATAAACAAATACTTGAAATTGACATTTTCAAACAGGAAAAAAGTATTTTCTAGCTTAAAATTACTCCGATTAGTCATGAAAGTGTTAGTCACTAACAAAACATTCTCAAAAATTAAGAATTGTTATTCTTATAAACAAATTTTATGAATATATACGCGAGTTAAGAATTGCTATTGATATGAACAAATACATAAATAAACGTTTAATTTTCATATTCTTCTTTAAGGTCAGCCTATTCTCTGATCAATCCTAATTGAAATTGTTCTGATTTATTTTCAGCTACAAAAGTGAATCGATAATAAAATATTTTCTACGCTAGTAAAAACTGCATTTGTTCGTGATATTTTTTATAACAATACGTTTTGTCATTAAAGTAAATCGTAACAGATATAGAAAATAAACAACACTTTCATAAAAAATTGCAGCAATTAAATTACTTTTTCTGTTTAAAAATGTCAATTTGAGTACTTGTTTATAAAATTTTGAATATAAAAATAACAGTCCTTAATTTTTGACAATTTTTTATTACTGGCTGACACTTTCATAACAAATATCAATAATTTTAAGCCAGAAAATACTTTTTCTCTGTTTAAAAATGTCAAATTTGAGTATTATTGTTTATAAAATTTGTTTATAAGAATAAAAATTTTTAATTTTTGACTAACTGACACTTTTCTAACAAACCTTATTAATTTTAAGCCAGAACATACTTCTTTTACACTTAAAAATGTTAAATTGGAGTATATTTTTATAAAATTTGTTTATAACAACAACAATTCTTCATTTTTATTGATTAACGTTTAATTTCCATACTTTTCTTTAGGGTCAGCGTATTCTCTAATCAATACTGATTGAAATTGTTTTGATTTATTTTTAGCTACAAAAATGAATCGACAATAAAATATTTTCTTTGCTAATAAAAACTGCATTTATTCATGATATTTTTATAACAATACGTTTTTCTATTAAGTAAAGTAGATTGGAACAGATATAAAAAATAAAGAACACTCTCATAACGAATTGCAGTAATTAAATTACTTTTTCTGTTTGAAAATATAAATTTGAGTACTTGTTTATAAAATTCTGATTATAAAAATAACAGTTCTTTATTTCTGACAATGTTTTGTTACTGGCTGACACTTTCATAACAAATATCAGTAATTTTAAGCCAGAAAATACTTTTTCTCTGTTTGAAAATGTCAAATTTGAGTATTATTGTTTATAAAACATGTTTATAAGAATAACAATTCTTAATTTTTGATTGGCTGACACTTTCATAACAATTTTTTTCCACTTAAAAATGTTAAATTCAAGTATATTTTTATAAAATTTGTTTATAGCAACAACAATTCTTCATTTTTAATGATTAACGTTTAATTTTCATACTCTTCTGCAAGGTCAGCGTATTCGCCGATGAATCCTGATTGAAATTGTTCTGATTTATTTCAGCTACAAAAATAAGTCGACAATAAAATATTCTCTTCGCTAATAAGAACTGCATTTGTTAATGATATTTTTATAACAATACGTTTTGTCATTAAATAAAATAGATCGTAACAGATATAGAAAATAAAGAACACTTTCATAACGAATTGCAGTAATTAAATTACTTTTTCTGTTTGAAAATGTAAAATTTGAAAGATTGTTTATAAAATTTTGATTATAACAGTAACAATTCTTAATTTTTGACAATGTTTTGTTACTGGCTGAAACTTTCATAAGAAATCTCAGTAATTTTAGGCCAGCAAATACTTTTCTTCCACTTAGAAATGTTAAATTTAAGTATATTTTAATAAAATTTGTTTAAAACAACAATTCTTTATTTTTAATGATTAACGTTTAATTTTCATGCTCTTCTTTAAGTTCAACGTATTCTCTGATCAATCCTGATTGAAATTGTTCTGATTTATTTCAGCTACAAAAATGAATCGACAATAAAATATTTTCTTCACCAATAAAAACTGCATTTTTTCATGATATTTTTATAACAATACGTTTTGTCATTAAATAAAGTAGATCGTGACAGATATAGAAAATAAAGAACACTTTCATAACGAATTTCTGCAATCAAATTACTTTTTCTGTTTGAAAATGTAAAATTTGAAAGTTTGTTTATAAAGTTTTGATTATCAGAATAACAATTCGTAATTTTTAACAATGTTTTGTTTCTGGCTGACACTTTCATAACAAATACCAGTAATCTTAATCCAGAAAATACTTTTTCTCTGTTTTAAAATTTCAAAGAGTATTTGTTCACAAAATTTGTTTATAAGAATATCAATTCTTAATTTTTGGCAATATTTTGTTACTAGCTGACACTTTCATAAGAAATCTCAGTAATTTTGAACCAGAAAATATTTTTTTTCCACTTAAAAATGTTAAATTCAAGTATATTTTTATAAAACTTGTTTATAACAACAATTGATCATTTTAGTAAATGTTTTGTTACTAGATGACACTTTCATAATAAATTTTAGCAATTATAGTGAAGAAAAAAAATTTTCTGTGCTAAAATGGCACATTAGAATAATTATTTATAAAAATTGGTATAAAACAATTAATTTACTCATCAAATCGATTATTTACGTACTTTAATTGCAAATGCACTGATTTAACTTAATATTCAATTTACACAAATCATTTTTTTCGGGATAAAATAATGACTTTTCTGAAAACAACATTTTTTCTACTCTTGTTGCTCACATAGAATTTTGCAAAAGCAAAAAATCAAATATTGGCCTCCAGGGATTACTGAGGAATTTATTCACCTTCAATTAAAAAAAATTACGTTTAAATTAAATAAAAATTGTGACCTTTAGACTGATTTGTTCGCAAAAATCCAATTCTGAACCACTGTGACTCTGTTCATTCTGTAATGTATGTATGGTACACCAGATGTTATAAACCTCTTTTTTTTTTGTTTTCTTCTTTTTGTTTATAAACTTCTTTTGATGCTATAAACTGGTTGTTCAATCCATATTTAAAGATTTCACCAGCTCATGCACCACTACACTTTTAGCGAAATCACTCGAAAGCTCAACGAAATTCATTAACCAATAAAGGCTGAGGTTTGTAAGTTGATTTAAATCTAAATTTGAATATTATTATACACAGAAAAAACTGGAGTTTTTAAATTTCTAATTGCAATATTCAGGACTAATGGAATAGGGGAAACTATAAGCTGCACAATTTGATTAAGCTTAATTGGAAAATACGATTTTAATGAATGTTGAAATATTATTCCTTTTGAAATATATATATATATATTCAACTATGTTACCAAACCAATTCTGGACACTAACGAAAATTAAATATAAAATTGAGTGTATGAAAGAAGATCTACAAAAAAAATTGGTATTGAAACTCATCAGTGTCCATTCCGACGAAAATCTTTAGTAAAAGGTGAAAGATTTACTCGTATTTCGTAGAGGAGCCAGAGTTTGTATGAAAAAGATATTGAGTATTAAATAATTCTTTAATTAAAGAAACTTAAGAAACTTAAATAAACTTTGTAAACATGTAACACTTTTCTAAATATTCATTTTTTTGTATATATCTGAAGCATGACGTCGAATTCTAAAGTTATTAATGATTATTATTGTAATAATTATTATTAAGTTGATCAATTTTCTAATAAAAAAATTTAAATATAAGAGAGGATATATGTCAGGAGTTAACATGAAAGCCATTTTTTCCCTCCTTTTCACCCTGTGATATGACCGTGGAGAGGAAAATGCACCTATTTATAACCCATTAGCAAAGAGTGAAGTTTAATCAGGCTCGCTGAACACTCTCCCCCATCTAGTTTCTATTTATTGCTGCGCATTGATCAATACGTTAAATGCCAGTTTCCAGCATCGCAATGGTCACCTCAGGATAGTCTATCTTAATCAAATAACTGTAATAAATTCTGGCTTTATAGCTGATCACAATAACAGCTCAGATAATTATCACGTCAAGCCGTTAATCATCTCTAAACAAGAGACATAAAAGTAATTTCTTAATTTAGATGCAGAGCTTCAGGCGAAAGGTCACTTTTTGTCACAAAAAAAAGATCTGCATTCGTAATTAAACCTGAAAATTTATCTTGACGTTCGGGAAAATCATACTCGTCAAAATAAAACTTATTTATTGAAACATTAAATAATTTTAAAAAACGTTTTTGATGGTTTTGAGCAGAGGAAGCGTATTTGAAAGTTTCAGGGAAGAATAAAAGTTAGAGGGTCTTGCTTTATTGGCAAATTAAAAGGTTTTCACTTATTTGAAAAAAAAATCACGGTAATTTCAGAATCGCTCTAAAGGGTCCTAAAGACGTAGTAATAAAATTTGTAAAAAGGGAAAAGGGATTTTAGAAGTTGAAACTCGAAGTCTATCGTCGTTAATTCGTTATGATGTTTTTTATGGTCCAATTTAATTAAACAAGGAAGAGTAACGTTTGTTCTTTCAATTCAGAGTAACAGATGGAATTAGACTCCGAACTCAAAACGCATCTATGTCATCGATAGCTTATTTATTATTTTTTTTTTTTTGAATTTATAAATCATTCTATAGATTTGATTAATTATGATCTTGTGCGTACAGTAAGGCGGTTAACATTTTTGTTGTTGAATTTTTAAGCTCTCATCTCCCAGATTTGTTCAAATCCCAAAAAAAGTAAACACGTATTTTTTTTATATCAATTGATATTTAGAGGTGGCTCAAAGCCCATAAAGTTTTACGTGAATTTCCCATGGGAAAAAATAAGTTTATGTAAATTTTCGATAGAATCGTTAATATCAGATGTTTATTAAATTTTTTTGCACGCTTTTCGTGAGAATTCATCGCTGAATGTGAATCAATAATTACTTTTTGAATTCATCCCACATAAACAACTTTTATAGGGTCCTAAAAAAACCCCATAAGTGCAAAAATGAGATATCGCGTATTTTTGGCATTTATTTTTATTTCTTTGCAGTTTTCATTCACAAATTGTTTTTAATACGAAAGTTTTTAATACTTTTTCAACATATTTTGATGTTTTAAAAATTGTTTAAACAATATATTATTGTTTATAATTATCTTTTCTTGGCATAAAGCTAGAAAATTGTGGTTTTTCTACATTCCTCAACTTTTCTTCCACTCTTAAGTCATAATGAGAAAATAATTTATTGAAAATTAACATAAGCATTTGTTTAAACAATTAATTGTTGTTTATGACGATCGTGTCTTCGAATAAAGCTAGGGAATTGCGGTTTTTCTACATTCTTCAACTTTTATTTTCTTCTCTAGTTATAATGAGATAATAATTATTGAAAATTAATAAAAGAAATTGTTTAAACAATTAATTGTTGTTTATAACGATCTGATCTTAGAATAAAGCTAGAAAATTGCAGTTTTTTATATTCTTCCACTTTTCTTTAATTTTCTAGTTAGAATGGATAATAATTATTAAAAATCAACAAAATTAATTGTTGAAATAAATAATTATTGTTAATCACGATATTTTCTTAGAATATAGCTACAAAATTGCGGTTTTTTCGGCATTCTTCCACTTTTCTTGAATTTTCTAGTCCGAATAAGATAATAATTATTGAGAAATAACAAAAGTAATTATTTAAACAATTAATTATTGTTTATCACGATATTCTCTCAGAATAAAGCTGCAAAACTGCGATTTTTTCTACTTTCTTCAACTTTTTTTCGACTCTCTAGTTGTAATGAGATAATAACTATTGAGGCTTAATAAAATTAATTATTTAAACAATTAATTATTGTTTATAAAGATCCTCTCTTAGAATAAATCTGAAAATTGCCGATTTTTCTACATGCTTCAACTTTTCTTCGACTCTCTGGTCAACATAAAATAATAATTATTCAAAATTAACAAAAGTAATGGTTTTTTAAACAATTAATTGTTGTTTATAACGATCTTATCTTCGCATTACGCTAGGAAATTGCGCTTTTTTTACATTCTTCAACTTTTCTTCGCTTCTCTAATTAGAATTAGAATGAGATAATAATTATTGAAAATGAACGAAAGTAATTGTTTAAATAATTAATTGTTTTTTTAACGATCTTATCTTAGAACAAAGCTAGAAAATTGCGGTTTTTTCAGTTTCTTCCACTTTTATTCGATTCTTCAGTTCAAATGAGATAATAATTATTGACAATCAAAAAAAGTAATTGTTCAAATAATTAATTATTGTTTATCACGATATTCTCTTAGAATAAGGCTACAAAATTGCCATTTTCTCTACTTTCATCAACTTTTCTTCAACTCTCTAGTTAGAATGAGATATTAATTATTGAGAATTAACAAAAGTAATTGCTTAACCAATTATTTATTGTTTATTACAATATTCTCTCAGAATAAAGCTGCGAAACTGCGGTTTTTTTCTACTTTTTTAAAACTTTTCTTCGACTCTCTAGTTAGAATGTGATAATAATTATTGAGAGTTAACAGAAGTAATTGTTTAAACAATTAATTATTGTTTATAACGATCTTCTCTTAGGATAAATCTAGCAAATCGCGGATTTTTCTACATGCTTCAACTTTTCTTTGACTCTCTGGTTATAATGAGATAATAATTATTCAAAATGAACAAAATTAATTATTGAAACAATTATTTAATATAGTTATTTAGAATAAAGCTAGAGAAATGCGGTTTTTCCTACATACTTCAACTTTTCTTCTACTCTTTAGTTATCAAAAAGTAATAACCAATAAACATCCACAAAAAACACTTAACAAATTATATATTATTGCCTATTATTATATTTTTTTTGAATAAATAATCCAGGAATTTACGGTTTTTTTTAAATTTTGAACTTTTCTTCGGCTTTTTAGTTACAAACAATCAAATAATTAAACATCTACAAGAATAATTGTCTAAATAATAAGAATGATAAAAAAATGGAATACCTCCTAAATATTGATTCTTGTTGGCGTTTATTTATTATTTGTTCATAACTGAAAAGCTGAAGAAAAGTTCGAAATCTTAGAAAAAACCGCAAGTTTCTAGATTGTTTTTCAAAAAAAAAAAAATAATAATAGACAATAATATACAACAGTATGAAAAATGATTTTTGTTAATGTCTATTGGTTATTATTTTTTGATAACTAAAGAGTCAAAGAAAAGTTGAAGAATGTAGAAAAAATCGCAATTTGCTATATTTATTTTAAGAAAAGATTGTTACAAACAATAATAAATTGTTTAATCAATTATGTTTATTTATTTTCATCAATTATTCTCTCATTATAACTAGAGAGCAGAAGAAAAGTTGAACAGTGTAGAAAAAGCCGCAATAATCTAGCTTTATTCTAAGAGCGGATTATTAGAAACATAAAAATTAAACGCCAAAAATAAGCGATATCTCACTTTTGTACTTATGGGGTTTTTTTGGGACCCTATAAAAGTGATTTATGGGGTCTGAATTCAAAAAGTAATTATTGATTCGCATTCAGTGATTCATTCTCAAGAAAAGCGTGCTAGCAAATATAAAAAGCATCTAATATTAACGACTCTATCGCAAATTTACAAAAATGTCTTTTTTCCAATGGGAAATACATGTAAAACTTTATGGGCTTTGAGGCATAAAAATCAATTGATTTTGAAATCAATTGATTAAACAAAATACGTATTTACTTTTTTTTGGGATTTGAACAAATTTGTGGATTAAGAGCATGAAAATTCAAAGAAAAATTTTTGCAATGCACTTTTGTACCACCCTAGAGTACAGCCTGATCATTATAGCCTGAAGATCCATGATTTTGTAACAATTCACAAGTTCCGGAATCAATAGAAAATGTAGTAGACATTAACTTTATATTTCTCTATTTATTTCCCAATAGAAGACGATAAATCTTTTTTCAATTGAGTTCCTCTGTTGGCTTACGGATCCCCTACGATTTCCATACTTTTGTTCCGACGGAATAAATAGGATTTCGATATCAATTTTCTAGGATCTCTTGTGCCTGTCGTTATCGGACACCTTTCGAGTCAAGGTCGACAAGAAAAAGAGGAAAAAAACAGAGTTACGATAACCCTACAATGATCTTTAAAATCGACCTGAAAGCTGTGTTACGTTTCAAAAAAGGAAAAATCAGAATTTTTTATTTCAACAACGAATAATTTATTAAAATTAGTAAAATGCATAATTTATATTTTAGCATTTGATGATTTAATTCCTAACAGAGACTTTTTTTGCACACTTGAAACCAGAATTTGACGGATTTGTCAACAAACTGTCAAAATGAAAGGTTAATGTTCAGTTCGAGTTTTAGATCAGAATGGTTTGGGGGCCCGTGTTGAAGGTTGGGCAAAAAATCGGAGGACTTCCAGTTTTGTCTCTTATCATACAACTTTGTAAACAACTAACTGTGCCAGTATCTCGAAAGATTATAAAATACGGAAAATCTCATCCGTTCTTCAGAAATTATTTCTTGATATTGCCGGGGCGTTACTATCACCGGATTGAAGTACGAACGAAATCGCTTTTTGAAAACAATGAAGTTAACAAGGAACGAGAGGAAAAATTAGAAGATTCGGCAGCAGAAGCAATTGGTATTCAGATAATGATTGAGGTGAACAGATTCCTTGCAAAAGAAATAAAAATACAATTTTTTTTAAAAAAGGATTTTCAATTCCTCTCAGGAAGTTATCCACTAATTTTATAAATTGTAAATTAAAAATATTCGTTTTCAGTTTTGAAACAAAACACTTTCTGGAAATATTGTTTTAGTTACAACACACCCAAGTGATTTCTCTTGAATTTAAATGAATAACATTTTATAAATCTTTTTGCAATGTTTCGTATGTGATTTTAAATAAATTTAGCCTCCTGTTGATTTTTACAAGGATCACAGTCAGTATTTCCATTTTTCCCTTATTTTTGAGAATTTTTTCCATATTTTTGAGAACTTTTTCCCTCCTTTTTTTCAAAGTTCTGATTAATTTTCCAAGAATTATAATGAATAGAAACTTAATGCATTCTTTTCCAACTCAGCGGACATTGAATTTCCAACTTTTATCTATCTTTGAAACTTTGCTACTTTGTAGCACCATATGAATGAACTTTTGAGGCGAAACCACTGAACGCTATAATGCATGGTTATCGAGATATCGGTCATGGTAGTATCACCATTTTCATGCGCAAAGCATTTTTCAAACGCATATTATTGTACGTAATCTAAAACAAATTAACTGTATGTTTAATGGTTTAGAAAGGTACTTTAATAAGTTTTATCACAGTAATAATGATTTTCTAAATAATTATTATTTTAGTCCCTATTTCTCAATTAGAAAAATATATTTCAATGGTTCTCCCAGGAGCCATCATCAAATTTAACCAAATTAATCTTAAAATGTAGTTTTTTTATTGTACTTTTCGACGCCAGACGGAAAAAATGGACAAATCAGGCATTAATTAAATAATAAATAAAATAATTATTTTGTTTAAAAAAATAATTAAACACAACTTTCTATCTAACTTTAGTGAGTATCAACTGTTTTCAACTTCATTCAAAACAGATAGAGTCCCTGCCCACAGCATTGCCTAGAGAATATATTTTCTCAAAATAAAATTTGATTATTTATTGACAGTACGGAGAATAAATCAGTAAGTTTTTAAATCAGTAGTTTTTTTCCCGAATAATTCCTAGAAGCGATTTTTATTAAATAGCTTCTTGTCTGGTCTACGTAAACAGAAAAATGAGATTGCAGTCCTATTTGGTTTGTGATTTATAATCTTTCAAAAAGTCCCGTTTTTCTTGCATTTTTTATTAAAATCAGAGAAATTGTGTATTTTGAAAATACCTCGTTTTCTGCTGATCCTCCGATGAAAGGTCAAGGCAAAAACTCATTAGAAATTATTTCCAGCAGTATTAATTTATTAAAACAAAAATTTAAATCGTTATAAACTATTAGTGAACAAAAATTATATCTTCTTTATTTGACACATTTAAATGCACTAAACCAATATTTTCAGGGAGAAATGGAAATGAAATAATATTAACTTGAAATTAGAAGAAGTTAAACATCAATTCCTAATTGTTTATAATAATTTAATAAATAAATACGAAATGAAGGCATTTTTAATTAGAGAGATTTAGCTTCTTCAGCAGAATTAGCTATAAATATTTCTCCAATGGCCTTCTGCTGTAATAGTTTGCATTGCAACAACAATCGTGTATTATTTAAATAAATTTAATAAACAAATGCATTATTTGGCCATTATTGAGTAGATAAGCTTCGATTTTTTCAGCAGAATCAATAATTAGTTTGTTATCAGTGAGTACTGCTGTTTTACTTTACACTTAGGCATCAATTGTTTATTGTTAAAACAAATTTAGTTAATAAATTAATTATTTAAGCATTTTCCAATAAAAAGTTTTTTTTAGCAGAATCAACTACAAACATCGCAAAGATAGTCTTTTATTATGATGCAATGTTTGTAGTTGATTCTGCTGAAAGAACAAAATTTGATGAGATGTTTGTAGTTGATTCTGCTGAAAGAACAAAATTTCCATGTTGAAAAATGCTGAAATAATTAATTTGTTAACTAAATTTGTTTAAACAATAAACAATTGATGCCTATGTGTAAATTAAAACAGCAAGACACATTAGTAACATACTAGTTATTGATTCTACTGAAAAAACAAAGCTTATCTACTCAAAAATGTCCAATGAATGAATTTGTTTATTAAATTTGTTTAATAAATACACGATTGTTGTTGCAGTGCAAACTATCACAGCATAGGGTCATTGGTGAAATATTTATAGCTAAATCTATCTAATTAAAAATGCCCTAATTTCGTATTTGTTTATTAAATTGTTATAAAAAGTTAGGAATTTATTATTTTTTTTTTTTTGCCTTCAATGTTTAATGCCTTTAAATTTTAAGTTAGCATTATTTTATTTCCATTTTCTCCTGAAAATATTGGTTTAGTGCATTTAAATGTGGCAAATAAGAAAGATATAACTTTTGTTCACTAATTTGTTTATAACAATTTAAATTTTTGTTTTATTAAATTAATACTGCTGGACATCATTTTTAATGAGTTTTTGCCTTGACGTGGACTATTTTCGGTAAAATAAAAAATTTTTAACTAAACAGCAGTCCTGACAAGTCAAACATTTTATTTCAATTTGTTTATTAAATGAAAAATGTTTGAAATTTTTTTTAAAAATATCCTCCGTTGTAATGATGCGGAATTTAATTCACTTTGATTTAAAAACAAAACGTCAAAATTGGATGAGTAGTTTAGTCTGAAAATTGATTTGACCACAGACGCTTTTTTTATCCTATTGTGATGCGGGGCAAGCACGGCCATATTTAAACATTTTTATGCAAATTAAGTGATCAGCACTAATCGCAAGTAAACAATACATACTTTTTGATTGATGAAACATTAATTGTTTATCACCAAATCATTTAAACACCTGTTTTTAGTATGTTTTGATCGTTTTTGAATACTTATGAGTCAAAAAAGTTATTATAATATATTATAAATCTACTATATGTCTTTTCTTATTAATAAACAAGTAATTTTTTATAACAACATGATACAACATTATACAATTATACAATATTATAACAATAAAAAAAACATGTTTCTTGTACTTTCATCCTTTTTTTAGTACTTTTGTGGCAAAAAAGTTATTATTTTTTTGTAATTAGTGTAATTAGTAATTAACTAAATAAATAAGTAGTTTGACTAATTACTGAAGTACTAATTACAAAGAAATATTATTCAAGAGATTTTGCGACATTCAGGACGAATTACAAGTGTCTGTAGGATAATTGTATAAGAAAATTTAGAGAAGCTGTTGGGAAAAATACTTTGTTTTTAACAATGACTATTTTATTATTAACATAAGGCATATTCGATATTCATTTTAATTGGAATAACTTTTTTGGCACTAAAGTACTGAAAAAAGGATGAAGAGTAAAAAAAACATGTTTTTTTATGATACTGTTATGAACAATTACTTGTTTAATAAAACGAACGAAGTTCAAAGTTCTGTTTAATTATTTTTTTAAATAAAATAATTATTTTTTAGAATATTTAATTAATGACTGATTTCTCCATTTTTTCCGTCCGGTGTTAAAAGGTACAAGAAAAAATTATATATTTTAAGATTAATTTGGTTAAATTTGATGATGGCTGATGGGAGAACCATTGAAATAAAGTTTTCTAATTGAGAAATGGGGAGAAATTAGAAATTCGGAGTCTTAGAAATTCAGAGTATTCTAGAATTTTGTAGATTTGAAAACTCCAAAACTTTTCCTAAATTTTTTAAAATTTTCCAGAATATTCTAGACTGACTAAATTTTCCGCACTCTTTCAATGTTTTTTAAAATTTTCGACAATCAAATCTTCCATAACCATCTAATATCTTCTACACAGTAAAAAAGAATACTTAAAATTGCTACAGCCTTAAATGGTTTGGATTAAATTCAATAAAACTTGTTTGGATTTAAGCAAAATTGATTTTATTTTAAGTAAAATTTATCTGAATTTCAATACTGAAATTCAAGTAATGTGATATTAAATTTACACCAATATTGCTTAAATTCAGATAAAATTTTACTAACATTTAATCTAAACCATTTTAAGGTGTAACAATTTTAAATAATCTTTTTACTGTGATTTTACTGATTCTAGAATATTTTTTAGAATCTTCTTTTCTGGGTTCTCCTATAATCTTATAAAATCTTAAAGAATCCTCTCAAAGTACTCTAATATTTTAAAAAATATATTAGAACCTTCTAGAATCCTCCAAAATATTCTGAACTCCAGAATTCTGCAGAATCGTTTAGAACCCTCTAAAATCTGCAAAAGACTCCCATAATCCTCAAGAACCTTCTAGAGTCTTTTCAAAATCTTCCTAAAATTCTCTAGATTTTTCGAAACACTTTTAAAAAAATCTGGAAGAGACCAGAAGATATTAGAAGTTAAGGACAGAATTCAAAAGATTTTTGAGGATTCTAAAAGATTCTGAAACAGTCTTGAAAAATCTTTGAAAAATCATAATAGGTTTTGGGTTTTTTTAAAAGATTGTAAAACTCTGAAAAAGTCTCAATATCTCTGTAAGAGCTTACCCTTACAAAAAATTATGTCAGGAAAATAATGACAGGCGTGTAATTTTTTTCTGGCATTTTTTCGCGACCACAGCGAAAACTACAGAAAATGGCAGGAAAGAAAATGACACGCCTGTCGTTATTTTCCTGCAATTTTTTTAAAATGACACGCCTGTCATTTTCTGTCACTCTTGCGAAAAAATTACTGAAAAAAAGGATGAAATGAAAAAAAATTACAAAAAAATAATGACTAATTCTGTCATATTTTTTCGTAAGATTAAAAAAAAATGAATAATTCTGACATATTTTTTCGTAAGATTAAAAAAAATCCTGGGAAATTTTAGAAGGTTCTAGACAATTCTGAAGGGTTTTAGAAGATTCTGGAAGAATCAATAAATCTCTGGAAGATTCTAAAACATTATAAAGAAGCTTGAAAGATTATAGAGGATTTTAAAAGATTTTAGGAAATTTAATAAATCTACATAATATCTACAAGTACATGAATAATTAAAAATATGCTAAAATATTCTATAAGATTGTCGAAAAATACAGAAGATTTCATGAAGGATTTCAGAAAACTCTACTACAGTTTTAAAGGTTCTGAAATTCTAGTTTGCGGAATATTTTATTAGATTTTAGACAGAAATTTAAGACTTTTGAGAAGTTTTAAAGATTCTGGAGCATTTTAGCAAACTTATTTCGGAAATGTTTAAAATTTTGGTAACTTCATAATTTGGAAATTTAAATTTTTCAGCAATTTTAGCAACCGTAAATTTTTATATGTCAGTTTTATATGTTTATGTTTAAATTTTTAGTCCACAAATTTTTTTTTTTGGAAATATTTGCTTTCGAAATTTTCGTTCTTTCGTTAACTTCAACGTGTCTTTAAAATTTTCTTTCGAGAATATTATACGCAGTAAAAAAGAATACTTAAAATTGTACACCTTAAAATGGTTTGGATTAAATTCAGTGAAATTTTGTCTTAATTTAAACAATATTGATCTAAATTTAATACC
>JBAGKK010405737.1:0-18170 GCA_037177015.1 Euceroptres primus
AGCGATTTTTCGCATCTTTAACTGTAAAATATTCAACTTATCACTCCATAATCATCTTTTTCAACTAATTTCAATCGGTTTTCATAAACCCAAATTATTAAAGAAAATATTTTTGATATTATTTAGAAATTTTCTGTTTTAAATTTATATTTTGTGACATCACGTAAGCTGACATTTTTCAAACATTTTCATTCATAATTTCTAAACGAAGTGGTCTAAAATTTTGAAACTTTCTTAAATTGTGCCCTGATGTGAGTACTTTGCTTAGATATATTTAGAAAAAATTAATTAATCGCAGGATATGTGAAAAATGATAGGGATTTAAAATGGTCAACTTTTTGGCAATCACCCATAAATTTGTTAATGAAATTTGAGTTTTCTTATAAAGTTGTTGCATTTATTAGCAATTACTGACTTTTTGGGTATTTTTAAGAGTAAAAAATTTATATTTTTTAAAAAAATCCCTTTTTCTTATTTTCCCTAAAATTGAACTACCGAACTACTGTCATATCATCTTCTGAAATCTGATGTACTCTCAAAAATCGAGTGGAGAATTCATCGTTTAAGAATTTGTATTCTACACTAAACTGAGTTATATTATGTTTTATTTATTTGCAGATGAGTATGTTGCATCTTTGCATCTACCTACATTTGATGCACACTTAACAGAGCTTACCGATGAGCAAGCGAAATACATGGGCCTTAACAAAGCTGGACCTTTCAAGCCTAATTATTATCGGTTAGTAGAAACGTTAATTAATAATGACTCTCCATTTTCTTATGTTCCATTTAAAAAATAGTATCAAAAATCATTTAAGAAACCTCGAAATTTTTTACGTGCCTCTGACTTGAAATTTCTAAACAATATTTGAACTCTTAAAGTTTATTGGACAATTTTTACCAATTTTGTGAAATGTTTGTTTTTTGTTTTCAGGTACTGAATAATGAATTGACTGGAATGAAGATCTGCAGAGAACGTGGAAGCGGATGTACGTAATTGTCAGCCCCTTTCCTATCACACTTCTTTTTCCTACTGTTCCTGAAAATCGGTAAAAATTAATTTCAGGTCGTACAGTTTACAGTGTGAATCATCATCGTATGAATCATTAGAATCAATGGTATCCTTCCGTGCTTTTTGCAATATTGCATGATTGCTACATTTTTTATTTTTTGTCAGTAATAAATTTCCTGAAGAATTACTCTCTTAGGGGAAAAAAATAAAATTAGACAGCATTTATAATTGGTCTTTTAAATTGGAAATGTAGCATTCATATTGTTAAAGCCTTGATTAACATTGTGTGCGATTATCAAACTATAAACAAACTGACGTTACGAATAAGTAGAGAAATTTCATCAAAGAACTTTGAATTTTTTAAAATGTTTCTTGATTTCATCGAACAAGAAAAAATGATCTGCATAATTTAGGAATTCGTAGTTATATATTTTACAGGTACTTATATTTCTTGCTATTGTAAATATTTCAATAAAGATGATGAAATTATTAAGTACGTGCCAATTTGTAGGAGTTTTGTGCAAATATTTTAGTAGTTTGAATTGGAATTAGGGGAAAAGCTCGTTAGTTTGATTATAGTTCAATGGCTTCGTTATTTGACGATATTTCGAAATAGAAAATATATTCTTTAAATCCAATTGCAAAACAGGAAAAATATCCAGAAATTTTAAAATTCCTTCATGACGATCTTCAGAGAAAATACGAAACTATTAATTCCTCTTTTTTTTTTGTTGAAAAATTTGGTTTCATTATATTTAACTTTATTTTATACCGGTGTATGTTTTTTAAAATGATCACCTGGCTTTTAAAAGCCTTTTAGATTCTAATATTATGCATGGAATAATTTTTATTTTAGACAACCATTCCCTTTGATATAAAAATAATATTAAGTTCCAAGTTGTCTACTTTCACTCCACATTTATTCTGAATGCTTACAGAAGGAATCACAAAAATCCATCAAGCTGAACTTGTAATTATAATAGTAAGCAAACTTAAATTAAAAACGAGTGAGAAATCGGTGATCGGTTTATTTTGCTGAAAGTCCAACATAACTTTTTAATTTTGAAGTTTCTCTTACAAAGATTTAAGTTGGTTTTTGAATTTTATAGTTTTGTACGTAAATGTTAAAAGCAAGTTTTTAGACTCTAAATACAAAGGCCTAAGAGAGTAAACGAATTCATTTATTAGAGAATTTAAAATGTAGCTTTACTGCGTTCATACCTAGAAAATTAAAAAAATAAAAGAGAAAATAAGAGTTTATAGAAAACGAAGAAATAAAATTGTTTAAAGGAAATTTTTTAATGAGGCATTTTCAGGTGGAAAATAATTTTTAAGTGTCAGTACTTTTATCATTTTTTAACAGAAGGACGAAACTGAATACTTGGAATTGACATTGTTGAAAACGCCTACCATGTAGTATTATTATATTTTAGAAATTAATTTTTTTTGTCAGAAAAATGACAAAAATGGTAAAGTGTAAAATAATTAAGGATCCAATTAACACATTACGGTGGTATAGAGTAATTTTACCCGAAAAGATTTCCATTGCTTTCTTTTCAGATTGTTTGCATATCCTCCACTTTGAAAAAAAGGAAGAAAAAAAACTAAAAAAAAAATAATCATAAGGAACTTGTATTTTATATGAACCATCGTAATGTGAATATCTTCTCGAATTAGTCGCTTTGAAAGGTCGTAGGAAAAAAGTATGGCACTGTTATATAGTGATGTATCGAAGAATGCATCAAGACCTGAAAATCAATCTAGAATCTAGATAGAACTTGTTGTTTTATGATAACAAAAATTGAAAGAAAGCCTTTTCTTAACTTCGTTTGTCATTATTTGTAAGTACAGAAGAAATTGTTTGCGATCGCTCAGGACTTGGAAAAGAACGAATTACGATTTAATTGCTGCTAACGTCGTAGCAAGATTGATTAAAAAAATAATGGTGCTGTAATAAAAGAATGTCTTGCATAGTTTGACTATATTTGTTGGGAGAAATTTACAAAGTGCACTGTTGAATTCTGTACACTAGAGCGAAAAAAACTTTTGTTATTAATATTTTTGTAACATATAATAAACCATGAATAAAATACCATTTACTGAGTGCTCAAAATATTTGCTGTTTTTTTTTACTTTTCAGCTTTTTTCATTTTGCTTCTCTATAATTATTCTTAAGATTTTCAAGGAAACTAAATTCGGAAATTCCTTTTAAAAATGTTTATTAAAAAAAAAATATATTTCTGAATTTTAAAAATACATTATCAAGAAAATTTGTATTATCCTTCGTCAGAGTCTTCTTCATTTTGTACTCGACCTTGATTTTCAACCTCCTATGAACAAATCCAAATTTATTAATTATTGACTACGTTTTCAATGATTCTGTAAATATGAATAATAATAATAATAACTCTCACCTCACGAAGAGCATCCATCATAGACATTTCGCCTCTTGATTGAAAGAATTCGTTTAATTCCTGAGGAACGCAGAAATGTTGAACCTTTATGGGCTGAACTCCCATGTCTTCTGCTATAAATCTGAATTCAGGCGTATTTTCTATTTCATTCTGCAATTCTTGATAAGTGAATAACGTCCCTTTCGTGACTGATTCATCCATTGGACCAAAGTCTATTATTTCCACTTTGTCTTTTTTGTAACGAATAACGTCGATTGTATCTGTTGGAAAATAAAAAATTGTAGTTGTGATTTTGCTACATTTCAGTTAAACAATTAAAAAATATTTTAAAGACTCACAATTCTTTAATTTGAATCTGTCCTTGATTCGCTCATTAAAAAGAGTTGTAATGTCCCTTTGTATGTTATACTTTTCTGATTCAATGTGTCTGTAGTATTGTGACAAGTCTCTTTGACAGATTCCTGCAATTTTAATATTTAATCCTTATATTGAGTAAATAATTATAATAAAATTATCAAAACTATTTTTCAATTACTGGATCTTAAAATATTGGAAAGAACCAGTAATCCATGCAATTAAAAAAATTGATTTAAAAATATTTAGACAAATAATATTTTTTACCAATTAATTCATTGTTTATTACAAAACAACGAAATTCTATACACGGATTGATTTCCCTCCATCTTTTTAGTACTATACAGGGACTGGGGGAATTTTTATTGTCACTCCAATTTCTAATTGTACTCAAATCTTTGGAAATCCTATCAGAGCTTTTTAAGAGTAAATACACATCTTCCAAAGAGGTACACTTGAGTGTTTTTGTTGGCGCAACCCACGCTGCGTCCTTAAAATATAAATACATCAAATTTATGTCACGTTTCTTTTAAAAACTATGTTATAAAAGTTAACCCTTTAGTGCCATTGTGCCATATATGGCACATTAACTTTTTTCGATTTTCTAGAATTTTCATGTGATAAACTTAAAATTCTGAAAAATAAATATGTGGATTAAATTAAAGTCGACTATTCCACATCTTGTAAGGGGGCTATAAATTATCTTACACTCAATAGGAGCCGAGAAAACTAAAAAAAAAATTTTTAAGTTTTGTTGCAAAAATCGCTCAAAAAATGACCGTAGATTCTCCCTGAATTCTTTTAGAATTTTTAGACAACGGATTCTGGGCGCGGGCCTTAAAGGGTTAAGAAAACTTTAGTGTTGTAAATTTTCATGAAAAAAATTATCGTTTGATATTTTCACAAAAACCTCGTGACATTTTTCCTTGCATATTTTCATTTTCTGTACTTCTTATTTTTTTAATTATGAAACAGCCCATTTCTTTCCATTTTTGACTAGTTAATTAATATAATAATTAATGGTTCATTTACAAACTATCTACCTTTTCAATTTTCAAATCATCAACCTTTCCTTTCTTAGGTACTATCTCAATTTCTTACTAATTAATTATTATAATTAATCATTAATTTACTAACGATCTATTTTTACAATTTTCCAATCATCAACCTTTCCCTACTTATAATTTTAATGGAGATCTTGCAGAATGAAAATTAGATGAAGGAAAAAGTTGAAATAATTAGGAAGTTTGGAGAAATTTAAATCTATCGATAATTTTGATAAATTATGAAACTTGGTAATAAGTGAAAAATTAGGTATGTTCATAATATTTTGAAAAAGTACATAAAATTAACATTTGGGTATGAAGAATTTAAAAATGGAAACAGCAATTTAAAATAGTCTCTTAAAATCTAATTTATTAAAGTTCAAATATGTAAGCTATCTTCTCTTAGAAGATATACTTGGTTGTAAAATATTAACTTAGGAAAAGTGGAAAATAAACATTTTAGAAATTAACATTTTTGAAGATTCTGCAATTTGAAAATTAAAAAGCAAATAAACTAGAGAATTTCTGGTGAAGTAATCAGGAAATTCAAACATTTCGACCTTGGAATTCTAAAATTATTTTATATTTTATACTCTTATTTTGTAGAATAAATTATATAAATTGAGAATTATACAAATTTTAATTTTAATAAATTAGATTTCAAGGGGCTATTTTAAATTGTTGTTTCCACTTTTAAATTTTTCATATCCAAATGTTCATTTTGTGTATGTACTTTTTCGAGCATTTTTAAAATGAAATTGAAAATTTCGAATGAAAAATTTCACACTCACATCTCTAAAAAACTTTCCCTAATTAAATTAAAGAATATTTCTTACCGAGGGTGCGCTCCAATTTGATTTAATAAAAACTGCTCCAAATTCATCAATAACATCTTGAATTTCCTTACTGAATTTAGGAAAACTTGGTGGTTCGCATTCTGGATCCTTAAACAAGAAAAGATAATAATAAATAAGCTGAATACTAACTTGAAAAATAAGGACTTATGATTGAATGTAGTTTTGTTTTTAATTACTCACCTCTAAAGAGTCTGGATTCACAGATGAACCATCGGACCATTCCGTGTTGCATTCAATATTTTTCGTAGCTTCCACAGGAAGGACAAAAGTATCATGTTCCAAATATTTCAAAATTTCATCAGGAAAAGGAAGACTAATTGCTTCCAAGGACTCTTTTGAAAAATAGGAATACCAAGCAGCAAATGAACACTCTGCTTGCACATTATTCACCATGCTGATAATATAAGTTTTAATTCACAGTTGCAAAAATCATGTGTTTGTTTTCCTATAGTATAAAAAAGTCTGAAAATTATTAATTATAAATATGACGTTCATGACGTATGACAATCAAAAATAAAAGTTAACCTCACTTTCCATTATTTATATAAGAGAATATGAAAATTAGGAGGATAAAAAAACGAAATAAACAAAATTCTTCTTGATAGTAAGATTGGAAATATTTTAGGAAATTATCTTTTTATAAAAAACAGTTGTAAATGATTAAAAAAAACTCACTTTATCAGGAGTTGATTCTAACCTCAAAAATGTCAAAACCACCCTTCAATGTGTTGTGCGGCTCTTTACGATGCTCTGTGAACAGATGTCGTGTATGTGTTTTTTTTTACCCCATTTATATATTCAACATAAGTATTCAGGCTCACACTCACGCAATAAATCTCACAGTTCGGAGTTCACTGTACCGCTTGTAATTGTGTACGTGACAATTGCGATAGGAGTTGTGCGTTTATCTGTCATCCGCATTTATTTGTGTAAGTTAAAACATGTCTGTTCACACTCACACACAGCCTCGCACACGCGTACGCAACGTTGAGCGAGAAAATTAGTGTGCGATTGCGGCAAATGGCGTGGTGGCACTCGAAACAGTTGGGACTTGTGTGTCAGTGCATGCAGCATAGGGAATACCTTGTTATGTGATATCGTGTGTGAATCGACGGTACCGTGCAGTATCGTATGAGCGAGTGCATACGAGTTAAATTGTTCCACCGTCGTTTCAAATGATTCGCTCTTCCGTGACTCGTGTGTGATTCAGGTGATTCAGTGCCGAAATATTCCAACCGCCGAACCGGGCCAGACGAGATGGTCGTGCAAGAAATGTAGCGAAGCGAGAGAAACCTTTCCCGACGTGAGTACATACATAGCACAGTTTCGCAGCAAGTGACCAAAACACAACGAGAGTACGAGAATAAAGTCGCTTTCTCGACACGTAGGCCAACGCAGATTTGTGACCTCCTGCCTGCGAATTGTTATTTCGAGCTTATTATAATGATGTAAACACACTTGAGTGGGCGAAAACAACGAAATCCGTACCTCAGTCATTATCATAATTTCCATTTTGTCTATTCTTGAATAAAAGTGCTCGGTGGTGATTCAACACACACCCATATTCCGGATAGAAAGTTGCATTAGGATTATGTGTGGATGGGGTATATGTGGGCTATGATTGCAATCGGGTGAACGCATTTATAAATGTACATTTCCATCCTCGGCAAAGATATTTTGTCCTCGGTATGTTGTGCTGCTTTTTCCCTCTGTCGTGTCATTCCAGTCAATTTCAGTGGACTAGGATAAGCGGCGTAACTCGTGAGCACCTGCCTCGTAGGTGACTGTAGGTGACAGGATATAGGGTACACAAGACGCTCGGGCGATTTCCACAACAATTTTCAGTGGTTTGTCTCATTGTTGAATGTTTAAACTTATTATTTATCTTCTGTTTTTTCATTAAACTGTCAAAATTTATATTTTCGCAGTTTTAAAGTCTGCGATGCAGAGATAATACAAATGAAAATGTCACCCAATTTAGTTTGATAGTTATGAAGATAGTCTCAGATTTTGGAGTAGAGATTTAGATGTGCCTGAAATTTTGATCGTTCAAATGAACGAAATTTTTATTTCATGATTTTTAAATTCACAACAGTTTATAAATATTATTTATTTTCAGATACTAACCTCAAAATTTTTTTCCAACATTTTTGTTGCCCAACTCATCCACGCAAAATGAGTTATCAAGTTGAAACTTTAAGAGTGTTTAGGAGCTTAAATAGGAGGCACTAAGGAGCGTTTGTATATTCCTAAATGTTTATAATTACAAAAAAAAAATTTTAATTTTTTGGAAATTTGTTTTGGTAATTATAAACATTTAAGAATATACAAACGTTACTTAGTTTCTCCTATTTAAGATCTCAAAGCTTCAACTTGATATCTTTTTTTGGGTGGACGTGAGTTGGGCGAAAAAAAAGTAGGAAAAAATTTTTGAGGTTAGTACGACATGCCCAGTTTTTAATTAAAAAGACTTGAAATAACTATTTTGATATGTAGCATAAGCTGTGTTTGAAGAGAAAAAATAATTCGTTCATTTGAACGTTCAAAACTTCAAGTACATAGTAAATTTTTTTTTTTGGTTCAATGAATTATAATTATATCTGAATAGTTATAATTATAATTTAAAAATCATAATTATATAATTATAACTATATAATTATAATATTAAAAAACCAGGGAACGCAGTCAGCCCCCTATTCCAATTTTTTTCCCCTTTCCCCTTTTATTTTCCAAATCTCCTAAAATCACTTTTTTTAGAGTTTCATTCCTTTTTCCCCCTTTTTTCCTTTTTATATCTAAAGCAGTTCAAAGATCCGAATAATTTTCCAAGAATTCTGAGAAACAGAAACTTGTGACATTCAAAAACTCTTTTAATGTTTTCATCAATTTCCCAAAATTTTCAAAATCTGCGAAAGTCTCCTGAAATCTCTTAAAATCCTCCAGAATCTTTAAAATTGATTTAAAATCATTAAAAATTCTCAAAAATATTTGAGACTGTTCTAGAATTTTCTGGGTTCTTCTGCAATAATCAGATAAAATAATATGCCAAAATTCTTCAATATTCTACAACATATACTAGACTCTTCCAGAATCTTCTAAAATTTTCTGAATACTTCCGTAACTTTCTAGAATTTTCTACAGAATCTTTTAGAATCCTCCAAAATTTTCAAAAGATTAAAGAAACTCCCTCATATTCTTTAAAATCTTCAAAACTTATCTGAAATCTGTAAAAATTCTCCAAAATATTCTATACTGTTTTAAAATCTACAATCATTTCGAAGTCAGGGAATTTTGAAATTGGGATTTTGTAGCGACCTTGATCATGGAATTTTAATTTCTTCACCGTTGATTGTCAATTATCGTTAAACATTGTTTATTTTATAAGTTTTGTTTAATAATATGATCCATTTTATATAAACTATCAACTATTCAACTAATTAATTTAAATTCTAATTTTGTATAATAAAAAATTAATTTATTAATAATAAAATAATAATAATATAATAATAATAATAAATTAATAATTTTGTGCTAATACAGTATAAAAAATGCTTTTTCCCTCAAGGCTTTTTCCCTGAAGTATATACTGTGCTTAACCTATTTTATGGTAATTATATTATCTTATTATTATACTTCACAGCTCTTTTAAAATATATTTCAAATAACTCTTTTCTGCAGCTTATTATATGTGTGTCCCAAAGATAATTTTATTTAGTCTGACGTACTAAATTTATTTATTCGGAATATAATGTGCCTGAAGTTCTGAACGTTCAAATAAACGAAATTTTTATTTGATTTCATTTTAAACTCAAATTTGTTCTAAAATATTGGTTTATTTGACCAATGTAACGATAAAAAAGCTCATGATTCTCCTTTTTATTTTTTATTTGGAGTTCAAGATAAATTTGATTTAAGAAAAAAATAGAAAACTTCTACATAGAATATAAAATAATATATAAAAATATTCAGCAATGGGTAAAAAGCATCGGCTTCTGTACTACTTCTATCTCTATCCTGAACCTCTTTGATAATAGATCCAAGATACCAGTAATTTACCAGTTTGACCAGCTGGTAAACTGGTCTCTACTCATACCTTCCGTTTAGGGCGTCAATTTAATAGGCAATTCGCAGAAGCTATTGCCAAGTGCACTATTTTTTTCCATCACAAATAGAATTCATCTCCCTTTCAACGATTACCGACATAGTTTTATATTTTTTCAATAATTCTCGAAATCGATTCGCCTTGCAAAAAATGTATGGTTTTGTTCCTATAATTGAAATGATTAATGAGTTTTCATTTGTGTATGAGGTAGAATAGATGCTTCTAAGGAAATATGAGATTTTTATTGTCAGAAAATATTATAATAAATTCAATTCTTATTATTATTGCAGGGCATTAAAAGCGATGCAGAGGCTTCCAAAAATGGCTAGCAAGAATGATAATTCGACATCGATTGACAATCAGAACGATGGTATGCAAAACTCCATATCTTAATTATTCAAGAACAAAATTTGCTTCAGTTGAAGTTTAAAATTAATCGTGCAATGATAGAATAGTATTTTCTTGTTGGTATTAAAGGAAACATCATGGACAAGGAAATGTTGACGCTCAGTGGTACAGACAATTTGGGTCGTCGTGTTCCACCCAACTACCTGTACAATACCGGGTCTGAACAGGGTCCAGGTGGCTCCGATCAAGAGCACAGGAGTCAGAATCGCAATCACGCGACGGAAGACCAATTGGGGCCTCTTCCTCCTAATTGGGAAAAGGCTTATACAGATTCAGGAGAAGTGTACTTTATAGAGTAAGTATTATATCAACGAAAGAATTAATTAAATTCTTATCAAACAAAAAGAATAAAAGTATCAAGTCAATAACAAAAAATGCCCTTTGCAGTCACAACACAGGAACTTCTCACTGGCTCGATCCTCGGTTATCGAAATTCCAAAAACGATCTCTCGAAGAGTGCCTTGACGACGAATTGCCCTATGGTTGGGAGAAAATTGACGATACTCTCTACGGTACTTATTTTATCGATCACGTGAATCGCCGAACCCAGTATGAAAATCCAGTCTTACAAGCGAAACGTGCTCAGCAAAACTTATCGGAGAGGAAAAGTCCTAATTTTACCAGGAACCCTGAGAAATTAAAGGGTCAAAGAATCCGTACGTCGCTCATCAAGAGTTCTCGTGGCCTTGGTTTTACAATCGTCGGTGGAGATGACTCTGTCGAGGAATTTTTGCAGATAAAAAGCGTCGTGCCAAATGGCCCAGCGTGGCTGGATGGAAAGCTTCAAACTGGTAGGAAACATTTTTCAAGAGAATTCTTAATATTTTTTTAACTGAGCAATCTTCATGGAAAATACTTTTTATTCAACTTGCAGGAGACGTGTTGGTTTATGTCAATGATACCTGTGTGCTGGGTTTTACCCACAATGAAATGGTCAATGTATTTAAATCAATTAGCACCGGAGAAACCGTTTCTTTGGAAGTTTGTCGAGGCTATCCATTGCCGTTCGATCCCAATGATCCCAACACAGAAGTCGTTACTACCATCGCTGTGAACGCGCCAGGTGAGAAATTTTGCATCTACGTTCAAGCTTATTTTCCTAATGAATATATTTACAAAAATCTAATCTCTTTACATTAGACATTTCAACTGAAGACCCCGGAATGTACATGGATCTGGATCCCGGCATGCAATCCGGAGGCCGCTTCAATTTCATGGACACTTCGTTCCTTCCCGTGAACAACATGCAGAATGGCGAGAATTTAGCCACAACCTCTGTGAATTCAATGCCCGATCTTTGCATTTCCGACAAGATCAACACGATCAAAAGACCGAGTAGCACAGACATTCTACTTTCTGAAACCGGAGATCTCAACGATCGCAAGGATTCGCCAGTGCCTTCCAAACCAGAATTCCTCAGCATTTCGGTAGTCAAAGGAGCCATGGGATTTGGATTCACGATTGCGGATTCGGCCCACGGTCAGAAAGTTAAGAAAATTCTAGATGGACTGCGATGCAAGAGGTTGATGGAAGGTGACATCCTCGTGAACATAAACGACATCAACGTCAGGAACATGTGCCATTCTGAGGTGGTTAATGTTCTAAAGGACTGTCCTCGCAATCAAGAAGCTCTGATTTACGTTCAACGGATGTCGCCAAAGTCTAAGGAAAAGAAGGAGAAGAACTCGCACGATTTTTTTAGAAGCAAGACCCCCACTGCTGATATTTACAGTACTCAGACTAAAACAGTGGTGCCTACTCGTCCAAAAACACCTTTGATTGACACTAGGACGCATCTCAAGTCTCCAGACGATATGAGGAGACCAAACTGGAACGAACTGCCGAATGAAAACGACATGAATCCACTTGATAATCGATTCAAGTATCCGGATTATAATCATGGAATGTATTATACAGATCCTTACAAGTCAAATATTGCCAATTTGTCTAATAACTTTGCGACGATGGCGAACCTGGATGATGAAAGGGAGGCGATGAAACGGGAATGGGTAGCTGGAGACAAATTTAACATAGGCAATGAAGTTTATTCTGTTAATCCTGCACATCACGAGAACATTATGAAACAAAATGGAAGTATACATTCCGATTATTACAAGGATCTCTACGCTGTTCAGCCACATTCTCAGTACAGCGAACAGGATTATAGTTCGTATGCGATCGGACAAGAACAAAATGTTGATACGGGCGAGATTTGGGACAAGAGAAAAGAGACGACGAGCTTCGAACATGAGCAGCCACATTCTAGTTCTGTGCCTCGGTAATTATTGTTATTCGAATTAATGGAAATGATGAGGTTTCCCTGTATTAAGTATTGAGGATTTTATTTTTCATTTAAAGGTATCCCCAATATAATAATGAATTGGTGTGCCCAGCAATACCAGACATTGAATGGATTGAAACTCTTGTGACTTTAGTTAGACAAGACACGGGCTTTGGTTTCAGGATAGTCGGAGGCACTGAAGAAGGATCTCAGGTTAGTCCCTTAAATAAAGGTTTTATGTCATCTCTTCTTTTTCCCTTTCGAGTGAAACTAGGTAATAATCAGTGTTGGGTAAGTTACTTTTTTTTAAAGGAACCAGTTACAGTTACGTTACTTTGCAATAAAAAGTATCTAGTTACAGTTACAGTTCCCTTTTAAAAAAAAGTAACTTGTTAGAATTACAGTTACTAGAGGAAGTAACTTAAGTTCCTTTTAAAGTTACTTTAAATTTTATCGTTCATCCCCCTCCAGTTTAAAAAATTTTAAACGGATGGACATTAGTTAAAATAAAAAGTACGCGATATATTTTGGCAAGTGAACAGCAATATTAATTTGAAAAAACAGTTTACAAACATTTCTTCTCAATAGTATCTCTTATTAATATTTAGGAGCAGTTGTTGAAAACTGCACAGTGGGACCAAACGTCCTTTTTTCGTTCAAAAAAGTCTGCAGCTTACAATTTTTGTCCGATTTAAGGCTTTCTTTTAAAAATTAAAGAGCAATAAATTTCGAAGAAAACAGTGTCATGAGTTTTTTAAATTTTCCTTTGTTTGTGCATTATATTTATAAGCAAAATATGAAAAAAGTACCGATTTTCAGAAAATAATTTTTTATTCTTTAAAAACGACGTAGCTATATTGTAAATCGCCTTAAATCAACTCAAAGGAACTAAAAGAATACAAATAATTTGTTAGTAATGTATTTAATTTTTATAAATAAATTAAGTGAACACTTTGACAAAAATCGTAATGTAAGGTATAACATTTCTTTATTACTAAAACTGTTTCAAATTATTGTGGGAGTGATCTAATGATATTGATTTAATTATATTTGTTAAAATACAACATTTATAATTTTAATAAACAAATACGATAAAAAAATTGGAAATGTTGGCATTTTCGCGTAGAAAAAAATTGTTTTTTGTGCTGCAACTGCTTTTTGGTGCATTGACAGTGGTTTCTAGTTATAAAACTTAAGAAAAATTATCAATACCTATTGTTATAAGCAGTTTTTCTGGCAATATACTTCAATTTGCGTTTTTTTTAGACTCGAATTTTCCATAGCTACTTTAATTACTACATATATTATGAAAAATGTATTAAAATATGTTTGTTAAAATATAACAATCATAATTTTTGTAAACAAATGTTACAAACAAATGGAAAATTTTAGCGTTATTTAAAAAACAATTTTTTCTACGCTAAAATGGCGAAATTTCCCGTTTATAAAAATATATTTGTTAAAATATGAAAATTATAATTTTTGTAAACAAATGCTATAAACAAATGGAAAATTTTAGCGTAATTGAAAAAAAAATTTTCTACACTAAAATGGCGAAATTTCCCGTTTATAAAAATTATAATAGTTGTACTGTAAGAATGCAAGAGATTAAGGGAAATCCGAATCTGAGAAAACCACAAATTTAAAAATATAGCCAAAAGTTGTCAGTTATTGTTAATTTATTAAAAGCTTTGTAACTAAAAATCACTCTCGCAATAATTTAAAACAGTTTTAGAAAAAAAATTTTAAACCGTACATTATGATTTTTGGCAAATTGTTCACTTAATTTTTTTATAACAATGAAATGGATTGCTCAATAAATTATACAAAAAATATAAAGTAACTCAATATTAACTAAAATTAAAGTTACAAGTTACTGCAAAAATAGTAACTAAGTTACGTGACAGTTACTTTTTTTTTAATGTAACAAAGTTACTGCAAAAGATACAAGTAACTTATCTTTTTCAGTAACTTAGATACTTGTAACGAGTTACTACCCAACACTGGTAATAATAATAAACGTTTTGGAGATTGAATATTTATGGTTTTGGAAAACCTTTAGAAAAATACGATATCTTGAAAACATAAGTGCAAACTTTACTTTCACTTTACACGAAAATAATCTTTATCGCTTTATATATTCAGGGGTCACAGTTAGTTATTCTCCTATTTTCCCACTATTATTTTCAAAATCACCTAAAATTCCTTTATTCGAGATTTTATTCTCCTTTCCCCCTTCCACCTTTTTTTATTTAAAGTTCTTATAAATTTTCCAAGAATTATGAGAAATAGAAACTTATGACATTCAAAAAATCTTTCAATGTTTTCTGAAATTTTCAAAATTTTTAAATCTTTTAAACTTTACATAATCGACTAAAGTCTTCTGGGTTTTTAAAAAATCTTGTAGAATCCTTCAAAATCTACAAAAGATTCCCAAAATCTTTTAAGATCCTCCAGAATCTTCAAAACTTATTTAAAATCTGTTAAAATTCTTCGAAAAATTCTATACTGTCTCATAGTCTTTCAGAATCTTGCAGACGATTTCAAAATTCTTCAGATTCTTCTGAAATGTTCCACAATTTTCAAAAATGTTTCCAGATCTGCTAGAATTTTCTAGAATTCCAGACTGGTCCATAATCTTCCAGAGTCCTTTTACTCTTCAAAATTTTTTTCAAACTCTATTTAAATTTTTCAAAATATTGTATAGACTGCTCCAAAATCTTTTACAATCTTCTAAAATTTACTGAACTCTTCCATAGCCAGTTGCTGGTGGCTATGAAAATCAATTTGATCGATCCTCCGAAATAGCTTTAAAGAAAGCAACAATATGCGATAAAAATAAAACGCTCAGCAGGTTTCCGTTGGTCACATTGTAACCGGAGGTGCAGCAGACTTGGACAATCGACTAAGCACCGGTGATTTGATAATGTCCGTCGATGGAGAGAGCGTAATGAATTCGTCTCACCGTCACGTAGTTCAATTAATGATTGCTGCTGCTCAAAACGGAGTAGTTACCTTAGGTATTCGTCGACGTGTCAATATTCAGGAACATTTGAGGGACAATATGCAGTCTTCCTATGGCAGACAAATGAACCTTCAGTATCCTTACGACGTCACCGTGACCAGGATGGAAAACGAGGGCTTTGGATTCGTCATAATTTCTTCCGTCAACAAAGCTGGTTCCACAATTGGTAGAATTATTGAGGGTTCTCCAGCAGAAAGATGCGGAAGATTAAACGTCGGTGACCACATTCTTAATGTTAACCACGTCGATATCACGAATGTCTGTCACAAGGACATTGTGAATCTGATTAAAGATTCGGGGTATTCAGTGACCTTGACGATTGGATATCCCTTGGATGATTGCTGCAGCAGCACTTCGCCTTCTCAAAAGGTTAATTAATTTCAATTTTTTAGAAATCATTTTGGCATTAGGTTTTATAATTGGTTTCAGTGTTTTTGCAAATACTCTTGAAATATTTTTTAGAGGATTAAAATTCTGGATTTTCTACATTTTTACAATTTACATTTTTAACAATTAAGACTACTTGTTCAGAAATCGTAGAAAATAGCTTTGATTCACTGGCTCAAATAATTATTTTAGACTTGCAACATTCGAATGGTTTAATTTTAAAATATTCCATTTTTTTAATCTTTTGATTATTACTGCTTACAATTTTCAAGTACGGTAAGTTTAAAAAATTATCTTTATTTTACAATTTTTTCGTTTATTTGTTTTTTAATTTTCCCATCTGAAAATCTCTAAACTTCTTAATTTCTAGAATTTTTAATTTTCCAAAGTTATAATTCCACAATTACCTAATATTTCTAATTTATATCGTTATTTTAGATTCCAATTTTTCAATTTCCAAAATCTGCCAAGTTTGTAATTAGGTGTTTCGATTTTTCATTCAACACCGAATTTTCCATTTTCCCAAAATTCTATTTAAAAAGTGCAAGTTCTGAATTAGCAGGTATCAAAAGTAAAGATGTAGAAGTTTAGAAAGCTTAACAATTAGCAAAATGGAATCTTGAAAAATTTTAAAATTATGTAAAATTTTATATCTTCGTTAATTAAAAAACATCACTAGTGATATAAATTTAATGAATTTTTCATGAAAATTTGCATCACTACTTTTTAACGCTATTTAAAATTTTATAACTTTTCAGAAATATGAAGTAAGTATTATTTTACAGAATAGAATATTATTTGTCACGAGGAATAATTTGTTCTGAAGAAGTTTTAGATAATTCAAAAGTGCTAGAATTTATTTTGGAACGTTTTCTGACTTAGGAAAAAGCATTCATTATTCAAGGTTGTCTAATAAACTTTTAAATCTTTTTTTGATTGCCTTCTTGACTAATTATTTTAATACTTGCATTTTTCAGTTTTAAATTTAATGCTTACGAACATTTTAAAAATAGAAATGTACAAAAATATCTACTTTTTTTTAAAAAAAAGGCAAACAATTTATTGTTACAGGATGAGTCTACAGGAGATGGAGATGGAGGACAATATCACGCTGTCGAATTGACTCGGGGAACTCGAGGTTTTGGTTTCAGTATACGTGGTGGTCGTGAATTTCAAAATATGCCACTATTTGTCTTGCAAATCGCAGAGAACGGTCCTGCATCAGTAGACAACAGACTCAGAGTGAGTAAATTCTTGATTACCTGTCAAATTAATTATTAAATATATATTAAAGTTTAAAAAAATATATTAAACTTTCAGTTCTAAAGAAGTAATTAGTAATAATATCTCAGGTTTTAAATTATACTAATTAAGTCTACAGCGATACCAAAATTCCCTGGTGTTCTGACTTTAAACAACAACTTTGTACATAATTTATAATTATAGATAATTATAATTACAATAATTTATATTTATAAACGGAATTTTAAGAATTAATTTAAATCCAATTTTATATGTCTATTCAATGGAAAGGATTTAAATTATGTTTGACAAATAGGAATTATTTTATAACAACTCAAAAAATAGAAACAGTTCAATCTTCAGAGTTTTAAAACTTCAAGCTTCGAATTTCAAAGTCGAAAGTGTCAAATATCTAAATGGTGTTTAATTTTTTCATCTGAAATGCCTGAAAGTTTCCAACTCTAATTAAAGAGTAAATTATAGAGGTGTAAATTTTCATGAAAAAAATTATCGTTTGGAATTTTCACAAAAACTAGTTAAATTTTTCATTGCAAATTGTCAGTACTTATTTTTATTTTTTAAATATTTATGAAACAGCTCATTTTTTTGGTACAGTTTAAATTTTTTACTAATTAATTATTATAAATAATAGTTAATTTACTAAAGATCTAATTTTTCAATTTTCAATCAGCCTTTCCAGACTTCTAATTTTTAATAAAAATCTTGCAGAATAGAAAATTAGATGAAGGAAAAAAATTTAAATAATTAGGAAATTTTTAGATTTGAGAAATTGAAGTCTATAGATCATTTTGATAAATTATGAAACTTGGTAATAAGTGCAAAGTAGATATGTTCATAATATTTTGAAAATTTAGTACATAAATGAAACATTTGGATATGAAGAATTTTAAAATGGAAACTTAGAACAATTTTGATGAATTAGATGACTTAAAAATAAAAGAGTCCCCTGAAAGCTAATTTACTAAAGTTCAAATTTGTAACCTACCTTCACTTAGATCATAATTGCAGGGATTACAGTGAG
>JBAGKK010405843.1:0-18164 GCA_037177015.1 Euceroptres primus
TATGAACGACTTCCACGGATTTTAAACGATTTCAATGAATTTTAAAAAATATTTACTGATTTCAGAAGATTTTACTAGATTTAAAAAATTTTCAAGGATTTCACCGATTTTGAGAGAAGAAATTATAAATCGTTTATTTAATTTTCGAAAAGTGTTTTTTGATGCAAAAAACTAAAACCGTTTAACAAAAATGGCTGGCTAACGAACTCTTCCTTTCTAGTGTGCTAAATAAGCATAACACAATCCCATAATTTTTTCGAAAGTTTATTGCAGAAAAATTAGTTTTAAAGTTTTTAACAGTATTTTTCACGATTAAAACGAAAATTATTTATCCAATCAAAAAACGATAATCGAAAATTGGTAGATCTTTTTAAGGCCAATAATTTTTTTTTACAAGATTTTCTCATATCTTATGTTTTTTGGCGGGAAAATTGAATTTTTAATTTTTTTAACAAAATTTTTAAAATTAAGACGAAAATTACTTATCCTGTTAAAAAATGCTCAACAGAAAATTTTTAGATCTATTTAAGACCAATAATTTTTCCATTGAATATTTTTTCATATCTCACGTTTTTTGGCGGGAAAATTTGAATTTTCGATTTCTTAAGAAATTCAAAAAGTTGTTGTACCAATATTGTAGAGCTTTCAAAAAGAAATGTTTTTCTTCTCTTAACTTTTTCTATATCGTGCGTTATTTGGCTTAAAATCTTCATTTTCTTTTGATTTTTTTAATTTTGAAAATACTGTAAGTCTGATAATTTTCATTTGATTGAAAAATGTCATAAAGATAAATTGTTCTTTTTTCTGAGTAATATGAACATCCGGACATAGAATTTGTAAATTGGAAAAAAAAGTGGTCTCAAGAATTTTCAAAATGCTGTCATTTTTAAAATTTTTATTCAAAATGGTTGAATAACGAACTCGACCTTTATTTTAGGACACTAACAGAGGATACCAAATGCCAATCCAATCTGTCAATTCTTTCGAAAGTTATCGTTCTAACAAAACAAATCTACAGACAGACATACAGATAGACACATTCGCGAAAACCATTTTTCTGGGTTTAGGGGGTCTCAAAACGTGTACATTTGACAAAAACAGGGGGGGGGGGTTAAATTTTACACAAATCTAATACCTTCTCTGATGAGAATGTAATAACCATTTTGCGTTTAAAACCAGCTTTTTATCTCCTACTTCAGTTATTATTTTGAACATGAAGCCAAGCTCGTTCCAACACGAGATTCACTGATATTCCTTCACAAAATTTGTACTAATCATAGAACATTTCAAATGCGAGATTAAACAGAAATTAAACTATCAGTTCAATTTCAAGTAAAACTATATTCGCTTATAATATATGGACGATTTTCAAATAGATTTAACTTTCATGTTCTTGGAAGTTTATTCAGAGCTTAAAGCGCATATGGTGGTCTAATCTTTTAGTTTATGCAGATAAAGTTTAAAAAAATTATAGCTAAGCATACAATTTTTATAAAAAATTAGTTAATTTTTAGCCTTTTCACGTGTTTCTCCCTACAGTTTCACATATTTGAAATGTGATAGAACTGGTAAAAAATTTTTTGCCATTTTTGGCCTTCGGCCCTTCTTTGAAGTTTATGGTGCAGTTTGAATTGCAATACTAACATTTTAGAAATTATAGATACTAACTCAAAAAGCCATGCTTATATGTCTGTTCCTCGCTTTGGTGTCATTTCCGAAGCCTCTATAATTAATGCAAATTTTATGTGCTAGGTGTTATTATAATCGATTATAATCATAAAAAATGCGTAGTTTCTATCAAATTTTAAAGGTACACACGTTACCAGAATCCTAAAATGTATCAACCCTTCATAAGTTCTCTAAGAGCACATAAAAATGTGTGCGTAGGACTTGAATGTCAAAAGAAGAAGGACTTGCCTGCCAAAAGAAGAAGGACCAAATGGGGAATAATTTTTGTTGAAAAAAATATCCTCATAGAATTTGTAGAGTTGATAGATAGAATGTTATTTCGAGGGTTTCGAGTAAATCTGTGTCTTAAATAGATACAGAAGACGGCGAGGAATACTAGAGAAAATCATCAGGCTACATCCGTCACGAAACTACAGTCTGTTCAACAAGAAACGTTCCTCGTTTATTCGAAAACTAATGAAAATTTTTTTATTGTTTTTTTGCATGAAAGTGCATTCAAAAAACTACGACGAAAGTACCTAATACATCGCTAAATCCCCATAGTTATCCAGAATGGCCTGGCACCTTTTCGGCATACTTTCTATCAGTTTTTCGTCATATTTCATGGGTAATATACGCCATATCTCTCTAATATATCGCCAGAGCTGCTCCGGGGTGAACACACGCTTTCCTGTAAGCTTTCTCTTCGAAACATTACAGACGTTTTCTATTGGATGGGCATCTAAAGACTTGAAGCCCAGTCAAGGTCGTGATGCCATTTTCTGTTTTCCAGGCTGTGCAGAGAGCAGCAATCATTCACCAGTGGTAGACCAGGCATACTTTATGGAAACCCATGCCCAAAACGACGCGTCATCTAAAAAAATTGCGTTCGACCAGCCTCGGTCGATATTTTCGGCAGCCCATGCCTTCCGTTTTTTCTTATGGGTCTCCAAGACCCATAAGACCCAAGGCCTCTTGCTCCGGAACTGCACCTTCGCTTCAGCTAAACGCTGTCTAAAGATGTTTATGCTGACGTCGATTCCCCTTCTAGCTAGCAGAACCTTGGCTTGACGTAACCGTAGAGTGAAGGTGCGCTTAAACGCCTTATCCTGCTTGCTCGTTGTTGCTCGAGATGTGCCTCCTTCGGGAAGATCATCTACTGTTTTAGTGGCTTTAAACCGTTCAGCACACTTCTTTACAAACGTCTTCGACTGTTTAATTAATTAAGCAGCCGCGATATAGGTCATATGTGGATCTTGAGGATGGATACACAAGACTTCAAAATGCTTGGTATACACAGCACTTTGATACACAACACATTTTGACTTACGTCAGCACTTTAGGTCACTTCGAGCGATACTCAAACAGCTCGGAATTTCCGCCGTAGTCGTTTAAATGTACTTTCACACAAAAAAAGGAAAAAAAACTCTTCAATAGTTTTTGAAAAAGTAAGGAACGTTTCTTGTTGAACAGACTGTGCCTTTGGAGAAAAGTTGAAACAGTGAAAATAACATAGGACTTAATCTGGAAAATCCTCTAATTTTCAGCATGAGATTCTGAGAACATTTATGTTTTTGGATTTTTCAGATTCAATCTTTGGTAGTTTTCATTGTTTCAACCCCTTCCAAGGGTAGTTTTTGTAATGGATAGAGGAGAGTACCCGAATATGAGATATTCTCGTAATATGAGATAGCGGGGTTTCAGCTAAACTAAGAGGCGCACTCTGTTGGTTCTATCACTAACTTGTAGCCCTTGAAGGAAAAGTAATTTCGTGGTAAAGTCATTTTTTTATTGTGCTTCTAAAAAAATTGGTTTAACGGTTTTATGAGACGCCACAGTGATAAACTGTCACTGCGTAAGCCAACCGACACATCATTTGCTCGTGCCTCCAGTTTCACTCGACTAAATGTTGATATATTCTCTCGATAATTTAGACAGAGTCTATGAGAAGCATCGATTTCCTCCTGATAGAATTGTGAACGTAGACGAAACTGGAATTACAATTGTTCAAACAAAAACACCCATGGTATTAGCATTAAAAGGTGAGATTCGTGTAATTTATTATCAAATTAAAGTTCAGCAATGGAAATGTATGCAAATATCCAAAATGAGAACGAAAAATTTGTTTACATTTCTAACCAAATCTTATTTTTCAGGAAAAAGACAGATAGGCACTTTAACTGCATCTGAAAGAGGAAAACTGATAACTGTCTTCATTGCCATGACAGCCGCGGGACAATTTGTTTCTCCTATGATGATCTTTCCTCGCAAGTTGATGAATCCGCAGCTCATGAGGGCAGCTCTAGTCGTTGCAATTGGCGCTGTAAACCCATCTGAATGGATTTAGACTAACTTGTTTACGCAATGGTTCAAACACCTGATCAACATTCTCAAGCCATCTGCAGAGTCACCTCTCCTAGTGGTAATGGATGGCCATAATCCCCACACTAGGAATGTGGAAGTAATTGAACTGGCTTTAAAGCACCACAATACTGACAATTCCGCCACATGCAAGTCACAAACTTCAACCCCTCAACAAAACGTTCATGGAGACTTTTAAGACGTACTGCAGCGACGAAATTCGACTTTGGATTCGAAGCCACACTCGTTCTTTCGTAGTCTTTGACGTCGCTGAGCTTTTCAACAACGCTTACCTTAAAGTACAAACGGCCTCGATCGCTATAAACGGATTTCGCGAAACTAGGATATACCCTTTTAACAGGCACATTTTCACGGACGCAGATTTCATTGTAGAAGTAAATCAGGTTGGAGAAACAGAATTTCCTGAACAATTGATTGTTTCTGCTTAACAAGAATCTGGCGGAGAGACAATCGAAGCCGCAGTCGAACCTGCAGTCGAGCCTGCAATCGAAGTCGAAGTCGCAGTTGAGATACAGACAGCAAATGATGGTTTTGAGACAGCTGTCATAGAATCACAAAAAATGGAAAGTCCACCACCCTTGTCTGCATGCACTCCAGGGCCATCTGCCACCAAAGGACCATCTAAGATTGTTACTCCAGAAGAAATTCTGCCAGTTCCAAGAACTGACAAAAGATGACAAAGGAGGCCGAAAACGAACGAAAAGCGCTATTCTTAGCACTGAGGATTATCGTGATCAACTAGTAGCTAATGCTGAACGAAATAAAACTACTGATGTCAAGATACCAGCAAAACGAGGTCGGAAGAGAAAATCTTCCGTGGATGAGGTTGCAAGCACTCCGACCACCAGCCGTAGACGAGTTCGTGGTCGTGGTAGTGGTTATGGCCGCGGTCGATCACGCTCTACATCTTTAGATAAACGCATGGAAACATCTGACTTGAGTGACCTTAAAGAGACTGAGTATCAGTCACAGAAGCGTCCAGATCCGAATGATGAGTGCCTTTTCTGTGAGGCAATGTACGAAGAGCTAATAAACGATCCCTGTGTACAATGCTGGGCACACTCTATCTGCGCAGGGGAAACTGATTACAAATGGGTTTGTGATCACTGCAAAAACTCAATATATCTGAATAACAGTAAATTTATACTTTGGAAACATCGAATAAAGTTTTTCATTAAAAATAATACTTTATTTTGCATTTTATTAGCGATTTTCTGTGGTATCTCATATTATGAGAATAGTTTGGCGAGTTTAGAAAAAGCACTTTTTTTACATTTTTTTTATTTTCAGCAAAAAAAAAATTTAATAAAATTTTTCATTTCAGCACCTTATGGTAAACTAAATTCCCTTCAAAATGACCTATATTACTTTTAAATTCAGTCCATAAAATTCTGGCAATCACACCAAACAGAGTTGGTATCTCATATTTGGGTACTCTCCTCTGATGATTTTCTGTAGCACTCTTCACTATTTTCTGTAACTATCCAAAACACAGATTTAGTCGAAATCCTCAAAATCTAGGTTAGGCGGCAGGGGAAGGTTAGATGACCTTTCTTGCAATTGTCACTGTTCCTTGACTCTGCATGAAGCAGGAATTTGGTCAAAAACATTTTGATCGTACGATCTAGTTTCATTACTATGCCCTATAAAGAGACGATTGTTCATCCCCTTATAAGGGTGTTTCCCACGAGATTCTACTTCAACCTTTTGTTTTCTTAAAATGGAGCAAACGGTTCAAGCTTGTAAAAATGACAAAAAAAATTATTTTTAGATGTTTCAACCTCGACGTTTTCGAAAACCTAACATGATGGACATATTTTGTGGTCGGATTCGTATTCAGCGCACCTGTCTCACTATAGAATGACCCTCCGATTCCGTTGCGTAAAATTTTGTAACAAAGGGGAAGGTGGGATAAGACAGGTCAGGTGGAGTAAGACGGGCTACGATGGTTTCAATGATTGACACTGCTCCTATCTATTTGCGGTTTGGTAAAAGTTGAAGCTAATGAGAAATAAGGCAGTTGGATATTTGATGCGTCTTTATGCCAATTTTAGTTTTTTGTAAAAAAAGTTTTGAAAGTTTCGGAACTTCGTCTAGAGTTTTTGAGCAGCCTTGTGGCTCCAGAACTACGAATTCTTGAATGCAAACTTGCAGGCAAGTAGGATACGTTAAAGATGACTTTATTATTATTATTATTATTATTATTATTATTATTATTATATTTTAGTTTAAATTTATCACAGGCCCTGAAGGGCCCTGGTCGTAAGGCCGCTAGTACGGACTAAGTCAAGTACAACGGCCAGTCAGCAATTAAAAATTTCTAAACACAAAGGACAACATACTACATTCTCGACAAACACAAAAACAAGTTAAAATCAAATTAAAGTCACAAAAATAAAATAAAGCTACCGTCAAAATATTTAAAAATGAAAAATGGAATCTCATTTCTTTCTTTTTCTTTTCGGGAATGATTTTCCGTTCCAGCCCAAAAAGCGGCTATCCGCTTTCTTCTTAGGAGTCCAAAAAGCATCGGACTATGCGGCAGGGGTTAAGTAAAACCGCTTTTTGGGTTGCAGCTAGCACCCATTTAACTCACAGATCTTTCAGGTGTTTCTGGTACCTCACGTGGAAGTTCCCTGTGGCCGAAATTACTACAGGATGAATGGTTACCTTTTTCGGCTTCCAATTCCTCGTGATTTCCCGCCTCAGTTCGCTACACTTTTGGATCTTGGTTGTTATAGCCTTCTTGGATGTTCTTGATAAGGGGAACCGTTCCGTCGATGATTTGAACATATTGTGGCCGCTTATCGAGCGATAGATTCATTTGGATCACCACACAGCTGCACTGATCGTCCACTTTAAGGCGGAGAACATGCTTTTGGTAATTCCTGGTGCCGATTACCTTATCCTGGATGGCCACGACAAACCCTTCTGTTTCCGGAAAGAGTTCGCCTCTTCGTAGCCACAGGCTGGATGCCTCGCTATCCACGTTGCATTGATTTTGTGTCCTGGGGTGCTGTCCATGTAATGGCTTTTGTCTTCATGCTTGAGCGATTTTCTCTGGAGAGGGAGATAGGATGTTAGCGTCATTCGGATCAGCGAGATTGAGAGGCGTATAGTTGGTATCTTCTCTGCAGATGTTATCATATAGTGAGATGTCACGCTTCCCGCTAAAATACGTGGTCAACTGTGTAATCTGCGATGCTACAACGGAAGTGCTATATTGAGGATGGATTATGGATTTTGAACGCTGAGAAGTCAGGTGACATCAGTAAATTAGTCAGGTTCTTGATAAACAACAGTTTATTAACTTACTTGTAGAAGCTTCTGATTGCAACTTCTTCGGAGGCGGCGGATGGAATTAAGAGGGCAAGCACACCGAACACAGTGTTGAAAGAATCCACAACACTCTCGGACAGATTAGATTCGGGAAGATTAGAACTGAGGGCGTGTGCTCAAAGCAAGTCGATGCTAACGGGGTTAGGAACGAAGTGTAGCACGAGGAGCTACCGGCCGGCCTGCTACTCTACGATCGGCAAGGTCCGGCACTCCCCGCGACTCCTCGGCTATCGCAGAGCCGATTAATATTAGATAGGGCCCTGACGTTGCAACTCCGTTATACCCCCTCTACCGTGACCAGGTTCGGGTTTATGGGTTACAACTTTTTCTAACTTTTCTAGTTCTCTATTGAAATCTAACAATTCTTTTCTCCAGAGATCTAAGCGAATATAATCATCGTTTCTTTCTAGTGCTTCTACTTTTTTTTCGTTTTGAAGATTACAGTCAAATTCTTTGGGTAATTCTATCTTTAATATTTTCTGTAATTTTTGGTTTATCTCTGACTAATTACCTAATTTAAAGTTCAATTAAGAACTATCTGTTGTTGTATTATTTTTTGTGTCTGAGCGGTCGTTCGTTACAATAAGCGTCGTGAAAACCATAGATTTCCTTTGGGATTACTTTGATGCAGAATCTGCACTTCCATCTACGAAGGTTAAGACACTTCCTTAGTTCCTGGGTTGGGTTCATCTTGGCTACCTTATTGAGTGAAAGTGTATCTAAAAAAATCACAAAGAAAAAGGAAAATTAGTATCTTATTGTCGGAGTAGGAGCAGTCGGTTATGAAATTAAGTAGCCGATGTACCTGAAAAAAAATTTAAAAAAAAAGAAAAAAAATTCCATGACGTAGTTGAGGAGTAATCAGTACCTAAGAAATTTACGTACCACCAGAAATTAGTAGTTTATTGTCGGAGGAAGAGTAATTAGTTATATATAGTAAAAGTAGATTATTGTTCCTTATTGTTTTTATTTTACTGTAATTAATACACTCTGTATTCTGTTTAAACCATTGTTTTAAATTATCTTCTATTTGTTTTTTTTATTATCATATAATCTTAATATGTATTGCCTTTCCAATTTAAACTGTTCTTTTTGTAGACGATATAATTCGTCTCTATCTTCCTGTTCTCTGATTGACCTTCTTTATTCTTCTTTTTTTCTTTGGCTTCTCTCTCTTTCTTGGTTTTTCTGAGTCTCTACATTGTCTAAATTTCTCTTGGCTCTCCTTCTGTGTTTTTCTTTCAATTTCTATTAGTTGTTGTGCTGCCCATTCCCTCTTTTTCTTCATCGATAGCGGTTCTTCTTTTGGTTTCTCTCTCCTTTTCTTCGGCCTTCCACTTCTGGAAGTTTTTTCTATTCTTACTGTTGTGAGTATGAGTAAGAGTAAGAGTAAGCTGTCCACATTTGTCTGTTGACTATGAGTAAGAGTTAGAGTAACTGTCTCCATTTTGTCTAGTTGAGAGTTCTTTTAATTTTATTTGCATGATTTATTTTATCGTCTTTTAATCTTCTTTAATTACATATACTTTTAGATCACTAACGTCCCATTCTTCGAGACTTTTACCCTGATAACCGAGGTATCTTTTAATTCGTATTTCGTGTTAGAATAAGTGAAATAATTGTTTCGCTTTTTTATCAGCTTTATTTGACAATGATTTATTTGCTTATAGTACTTTATCACCTAACTTGAATCTGACCGGTCTGTGACGCAACTTATAATGATATGCTTGTTTTTCATTAGCCTCGTCTAAATTCTTTTGAACTTCTTCTTTTATAATTTGTAACCTCCTTAGTCCATCGGTCCATCTATCTACACTTTGGAATTCTATGTCCTCCGTGTCTTCCAGATTTTTCCGAAGAAACTGAGCGGTTCCAATTCGCGACCTAGGTTTACAAACGCTGGGTGAATTGTGTGGACGATTGTTTGCATGTATTTAACGAAAACTGTGGATTTTCTATATTTTCGTCCCAAATCGCATGGTCATTTTCAAGGTAAGCCCTAATCGCTGTTCTAATCGAACGGTTACATGTTTGATGCCAAATTTATTTCTTAATTCTCGAATGGTTTTATTTATGAATTCCTTTCCGTTATCCGTCAGTAAAATTGTAGGGTTTCTCCACCGGAAAATCACTTTTTTATAAAATTCCGTTTCTATTGTCTTCCCATTAGCTTTTTTAATCGGGATTACCTCGATCCACTTGGTAAGGAGGACTACAAAAACTAAAAGATATTCGTTTCTCTTTTTCTTAGAAATTGAGAGTGACCCCATAATATCGGCGGCCGCGAACGTTCATGGTTTTTCTATAATTCTTTTGCCCATAAAACCTGCTGTTTTCTGATTATTAGCTTTAACGCGTTGACAAGTACGCACTCTTTCACGTAATTGATCACATCTGAGTACATCCTTGGCCAGAAATAATGTTGAGCTATGCTAGCATAGATTTTTTTCCGCACTTAAATGACCTGCTTGTATCTCGTCAGGGTTTTCGCGCAAAACTTGAGTTCTAAGGTTTTTTGGAATTGTGAGTTTCCAAGGGTTGTCATTGGGAGTAGGGAAGATTTTAACGGGTCGGGTCTCAAAAATAGAGCTGTTTATCCCTGATATGACATTTGTCATTATCGTCGGGTTTTTCCCTAACTTGGTTCATCTTAACCTTATACCAATCATCCAAATCAATATTCAAATTTTCATCATGTTTTTCTACTGCGCTCGCTAAAATTGAAGATACTTTTTCACTCGGTTCTGTTGTCCTAGATAGAGCATCTGGTACGTAATTAATGCTACGTTTCCTATGGGTAACTTCATAATCATATTCTCATAATTCACCTTGACAATCTCCCCATCAGGTTTTTCATATTGTGCAGTCATTTCAGAGCTATATGATCTGTAATGGTTTTGAAACTATAACCTTCAAGTAACGGCCTAAATTTCCAAATTGCCCATATTACAGCCAAACATTCTTTCTCTGAGTTTGAATATCTAGTTTCCGCACCGTTCAAACCTCTACTTGCATAAGCAACAACATGATTTTCCCCGTTATTATTTTAGGTTTAAACTGCACCTAAACCTGTGTCACTCGCGTCTGTTTTTAATTAAAAGAGTTGAGTGAAATCTGGGCAAGATAAAATTGGTGCTGTTGTTAAAAGCCCTTTGATGATATTTAATGCTTTTTCTTGCTCAGAAGTCCACTCCCAATCTCTACCTTCTTAAAGAAGTCTGATCAGTGGTTCAACTAACTCTGCAAAATGTGGCGTAAATTTCCCATACCAACTGGCCATTCCTATTAATCTCTGCAGTTGCTTAATGGTTTTCGGCCTTGAAAATTCCAGAATTGTTTTAATCTTATCCTGGTCTATTTTCGAACATTTGTCATTGACTACAAAATCAAGGTATTTCATTTCTGAACATTGAAACTCACACTTGTCTGGACTCAAAGTCAACCCAACCTTATTGATTCTGTCCAAGACGATATTCGAATAGTGTAGGTGTTCTGCAAAGCACTGAGTGACGAAGACTATGTCGTCCAGATAGCAAAACACCTTAGCTTTCAAGTCTGGCGTAACTATTTTGTCCATGAGTCTCTGGAAAGTGGCTGGAAAATTACATAGGCCAAACGGCATTCTCCTAAACTGAAACATACACTTTTCAGGAATTATGAACGCTGTAATTGGTCTACAGCCTACTTCTAGTGGGATCTGATTATATCCCGAGTGCAAATCAGTTTTTGAAATGTACTTAGCTGACCTAAGAGTATGTAAAATTTCGCTCATCAGCGGAATTTGATATAAGTCCTTTTTGGTTATGTTATTCACCTTACGAAAATCTAACCGGAATCTATATTCCCCGTTTAGTTCCTTAATCATTATACCACTTTTTTCTACTCTGATATTCCTTTATTTCATCTAATCTCTGATTCCTAGGGTGGGTTTTGACTTCGCATAATGGGTTTACTTGGGATTTTTGTGAATTCATCCTTTTATAGTTCTCAACTTCTGATTTTAAATTTCCGACTTCATCTTTATTAGTCAACAAATTGACGTTTCCTCCGATTTTTGGTTTATTTTTTAACTTCGGGTTCTTTTGAAAATTTTTATTATTTCCTAACTCCTTTTCCTGAGTTAAAGGATCTATTTTCCTATCATTCCCTACTGATATGGGTTCTACTGTCCTTTTCTGTTCTATTTTCTTTTTTATCATTTATCTTCACTATCCTACTATATACATTGTTCATTGGTTTGGGTAAAGCTTGCGGTTGAGTTTCCATGGGATAACAAATATGTGACCCTTCTGGTAGCCACCATCATTTTGGTTTTTCAAAATCTAGTTTCATACCTATCTTTTTTAGCATGCTAAATCCTATAATACCTTTAGACCTTAAATTTGGTACCAGTCTGAAAAGTATTATCTTTATTTCGTGTCCAATTTTAATTGGAATAATGACTTGGTCCATTATTTCTAACGATTGGCTGTTTGCTACTAATAAAGTTCACGACGAAGGTTGAAATATACTATGATTTAACGCCTTAACTGTTTCTTTTAAGCTTTTACCTAAGTAGGAATGCATCGCACTGATATCGACTAGCATCCTACAATATTGCCCTTCGAAATCAGTTAAAAGGTGAAACCTGGTTTCACCTGGTTCGTCTGTATTAGTGTTAAGTATTGCAGGCATGTCAGCAGTTTTTGGTGGTACTTTCGCCCTTAGTACCTGCCTGAATTGTTTTCCTGGTTGTTACTCACAAATCAGCATTCTCTTTTAAAATGTCCTGGCATACCGCACAAGAAAGGTGTTAGCGGTTGATTTCCACTTTGGTTATGACTACTCGTTTGCGAATTTGTCTGTTTTGGGTTGTTCCCTCAAAATTGATCGCTGTTACCGAGGGATTCATATTTATTGTTCGCGTCATATTCTTTTGTTCAAAGGAACTATGCGCTCTTGGGTTATCATTTATTTTTCCGTTTAACCTACGCTTAATTTCTTGTAACTTGAAAAATTCTTTTTTTTCTCTGTTTATAAATTCATTGTATTCTAGAAACTCGTCTACTTTCATTATAAAACGTTCGTTGTTACCTAAAAATAAATCTACTCTAAACGTTGTGTTATCTATCCTGCCTAGTTTATTAATTTTTCCTCTATTCCCTAACTCGGGTTGTCCATTTGATCTATGGGATAATTGTGGACTAGTTATTCCAGGGTGTCAAGCATTTGATAAACGTTCAAAATCAATTTCCACATTTGGGTACCGCTGACGAATAGTATTATTTTCCGGGACTCTATGCTCTGTTGCACCAAAGGTGTATCTTCGTGACGGATATTTGCGGGTGGGGGGGGGGGATGTTGCATCAAATCGTGCGCGATGAACCCTTTGTGGTGCGGCGAGGTGACGACTTTCAAAATTCCCTAAATTGTTTGTATTTGTGCGTGGAATTGCTCCAACGAGTGGTTTGTCCGTCAGTCTGAGTATGATTATTAATAGCAAACGGGACTATTCTCACGCTTAATTCCGGATCTTCCGGATTCGGAACTAAATTATTGATCACCCTAATCACATTATCTTGCCTAACAATTTCTTGTTGGTTAGACACTAAACCTGGCTCTAATCTACCCTTATCATTTTGATTCCTAATTTCTTCGTTTTCATTATTTATTTCATTATTTTCTAAGCTCTCTACTTCGTTATTCTCTCCCCTATTTTCCGAGTTAACATCAACTATCGGGTTTGTCATTTTGATTCTCCCTAACCTTAATTTCATCAATGAGAAAGTCACTTGCTTTTTCAGAATTTATTATTTATTTTCCTTTGTGTTTGGCAGATTTCACTTCAGCTGTCAGTTTGCCCTATCTACTATTCGTTGCCACGCTTGGGTGTCGGACGTCCCATTTGATGACGCCACAGTCGTGTACGCTGGGACTAAACAGGGTGAGGATAGTCCCCTTTGAAACAGCGACGAGTCTACTGACTCACGTTACCTCAGCGTACCTCACGTTATCTCAGCCCCTTGCCCCCCCCCCCTTTGGGTGGGGGTGGCACGGGGCTGAGATAACGCTCGGACTTGAGGTGCACGACGGCCATCTCTCCCTTTTGTGATGTAATCACCACGTGTTCGAAAAAATTACTCTTAGTTTTTCATTAATTACACCACTTTCTTTAAGTTTAACAATGACTTTGCCTGTCCCTAATTTATCTTTAAACAAAGAACAATTCTATTTTTAGTAATTATTTATTTTTTAACCAAAATTGCGTTTTTCCCCTAATTACGTAATAACGGGAATGCTTTCAAATTATTTTGGTACAACATTTCAGTTTTCTCTCCCGAATTTGCGGTTTTTTTACACTTTCAACTATCCAGATTTCATTTATCGAAATCATGGTTTATCCTTTCCTATTATAACGGAGTTTTTTTCTCTAATTACCTTTGTTTTCTTCACAATCACATGTTTAATCCTCCCTGAAATTATGTTTTAACCTTTAACACTTGCATTTAATTTTACAAATTCGCGGTTTTCTTATTTAACCCTAAAAACGGTTTTTATTTTAATTCACTTCACTCGCAAAATTTACTTGTCTCGGAGCGTGGGCATTTATAAAATGCATCACACAAATACAACATAAAATGTAACATTTTATATACAAAAATTGTAAACTTGTCAAGATATCGACTTTCCCAACGCTCAGCTTGATGGAATTTTTAGGAAAATTGTGGGTTTTTCAAGTTGGGCGCTCCTAAGCTGGCGATCTATATTGAGGATGGGTTATGGATTTGGCATGCTAAAAAGTCGGGTGACGTCAGTAATCGCAGGGCCGATTAATATTAGATAGGGCCCTGAAGATGCGTTGTAACCGAGTTACAACGTTACTACAATTGACGGATATCCGAGACGCCTCTGCTTCCAGAGCAACGTGGTTGCCGAACTTGCCAAACTTCCGTGGTACATTCGGTGCTTGTCATTTCCACGCGGATGATCCTGCTTATATCTTCTAGGCCGGTGTTTGACCACTCGATAAAGCCGAAGGATTAAGTGAGAAGCGGGATCGCGTAGGTGTTGATGGCACTGATCTTATATGCCGAGTTGAGGCCAGTTTCCAAAATGGCTTTCAAGCGCTGAACAAAGGCTGTCGCCAGTGCATCCTTAACAGCAGTGTGACAGGGCCCTAACAACTGCAGGATACCCAGATATTTATACGATTCTTCCTTCGATATGGTTGCAGTGAGCGCCTGATCGTCAAGCCTTGACTTGGTGTTCATCACTCCTCTTTCTAAATGCAGTTTTTTGTATTTGTCCAGCCCGAGTCCACATGGATGTCATTTGAGAACTGCAATAAGATGTCAAGTAATTTCTGCAGTTTTTCCTTCGAGACGGCGTACAATTTCAGGTCATCCGTATAGAGAAGGTGGGTGAGATCGTATTCACCTCTGCCTTTCTTTATGAAGTACACATAGGACGTTTTTGAGTGTCCTACTAAGGGGATTCAATGCTAAGCAGAACCACAGTGCACTGAATAAATCTCCCTGGAAAATGCCAGTCGTAATGTTCAAGAATCTGGAAATCCTTGGCAGCCCACGATCAAAATACTTGATTCTCGTGCCCCAAAGAGAGAAAGGTGACTTCTAAATTGAATAAGGCGTGCGCAGATCTTGTATTTCCTGGTGATCTCAAGCAAGTGATCGTGGAGTACCGAGGAAAAAACTTGTTTATAGTCGATGTAGGCCATTTTTAGGTTGCGCTGATGTTTTTTCGCCTACTTAACCGCAACACTATCGACCGTTACCAGATCCTTGCAGCCTCGCGAGTCACGACAGCAGCCTTTTTGTTCTTCTATGAGAATGTTATCCGCCTCGCAGTGAGGCTAATAACATCACATGCCTTACATTATATCCGTACTTGTCGGATATAATTACTGTGAGGCATTTGTAGAGCGTTAGAAAAGATGATATTGGCCTGATGGCTGATGGATTATGGGTGTCTGGCTTCTTTGGAAGCCAGACACCCATAATTTTCTCCAGACAGCCTCCCATTAATTAGCCATGTCTTCCACACCTGAAACTTCGATCGTCCGATCTTGTCCTTGAGCTTTACCGGTTTGACGGTCGAACCGTTTTTCGTCTGCCTTAAAAATCTTATACTGTTCTTTTCTGGCGTGAGACTTTTTGTATTTGCGCAGCCGCGCAGTTAGGATAGCTAGTCTCTGCCGGAAGTTGTCAATTACTTCGTCCAACGTCGAATCGGATGCTCCATATTCGACGCTCTGTGAACGAAGGATATCCGCCACGCGGCAGCTCAATCTCTGAGCTCTGTTGTCTCTTCTATATTGAGCCAACCTGTCCAGTTTGCATTTTATCTTGCTGACCTCGTTTCCGATTCTTCGCTTCCATGGCGGAATATGTTTGCCCTTCTGTGCGGCGCTGTTGATGCCTTGAGATCTTGTTCCTAACCCTAAAGTCCTAACTGCTGCAACCGCTGCACAGTAGGCAAGGCTTGAAAGTAGGTGCAAAGAACATGTTCATTCATTTCTTTTGTTCATTTCAGCCTACGTCTGATTTGCGGAATATCCTCCTGTTCCTGTTGTTCATTTGCTTCAGTGGCCTCAACCTCAGATACTATTCAGTTGACATGCCTATTAGAGAGGAGATTGTTGGACTCAATGTATTCGAGTCTTCGATGGAGGTCTACCTCCGTATCTGCTGTCATTTCTAGGTGCAATTCCATGAATTTTCAACGGAAGACCATGCCTCTTTCCGTCGGGTCTGTTGTCCCTTAGGCTAGGAAGTGGCAGCGCATCACTGCTTCGTTATATTTAGATAACCAATCGATGCGCTTCCGTGGCATTTCTGTGGAAGTGGTCGGCTGAGGGCTCCCAGTCGAAACATCCTCCACAGGCTAAATTTTTAAAAATTATTTATAAAAGCCGATAATATTCAGGCAGCAGATGTTATCAACCATAAACTACAAAATTTCACCCCTGCTAACTCAAATACTATTCAACAAAATAGGAAAATATTTTTTGAAAAAATTACTACCTATTAGGACAACAGAAACGCCTAGGCTAAATTTTTAAAAATCATTTATAAAAGCCGAGAATATTCACACAGCAGAGGTTATAACCTATAAACTTAAAAATTTCACCCCTGCTCACTCGGATACTATTCAACAAAATAGAAAACTATGTTTTGAAAAAATTACCATCTATTAGGACAACACTTAGCGTAAGTTTGAGCCCGACTAGAAACCTTTGATTTTCGAGTTGGGCGATTTTAGAGTTAATCCCCCATATTGGCAAATGAAAACATCCGTTGAAAATAGGAAGGAATGGAGGATTGCATCAAACCAGTTCTAGGACTGTTGACTTAAAACAACATAATTTAATCAACTCCCCTTCTATTTCAATGAAAGGAATGATTATTTCACTTGGTTAACAAATACTATAAAAAACAAAGTATTCTAACTATGAAGTGGTAGAATATTATGGTCATTTTCATATTCTCTAATTCAAGTTTTTTGGCGAGGATAGAATATCGTACAAAATATATAATAGGAAATTAAAATATTCTTGATACTAGAAATCGCTTCAAATTATTTCCAATGAAATTCAGCAATGTATACTTTTTCAACTTAATCTAATACATTTCAATTTATTACATGCTGTGTCGAAAAATTAAAAAAATTTTAAAAATTAAAAAATATATTTTTAGGGAAAAATTAACTTTAGTGATTTTCAAAGGCAGTTTTAGATCAGATTAAGATTTAACAATGCTTGCCATTTATCTGAACTCTAGCTTTGAATCATCCAGCACTTGAGCAAGAAATTGAGTAGGCATAAATGATATATAAAAAGAAGGGTGAAAGGAGACAAGGTCAAAAAGAAGGTAAGAGTTGAAGAGAGAAATGGAATAAAGTAATAAGAAGAAAAACCCTGGACTAGGGAAAAGATAAAAGAAACGGCAATGGAGTTAAATGAATGAGTATTCAGAAAATACAACGAAAAAAAAGACCGAAAAGGGAGAGATTAAACAAGGGTTAATTATAACCTGAAGTAAAATGAACTATAGTAGTGAGAAATTAATACTAAATTTATAATATTTCATATGGGGGAGAGTGACTCGATCTGGATAAAAAAGGTTTTGACTTTATAATAATTAAACATTTTACAGAAAAAAGAAAAGTATTACGTACCAAATTAAAGATAAAATATTCTTTCAAGCAATACCAGTAACGTAACAAAGATTATATAAGATATTTAGCCGTAATTAATCTTTTTCTGAACCATTGCATATTTATCCACATGAGAATTCGGGACCACAATCCGGATAATTGTGTTTTACAGCACTTACAGTGTTAATTGATCGATACTTCACTTGATCTCATCAAATAGCATTTTATCACTGTTACTGTTACGGCGTAACATGGTAAACTAGCACTTTTTCTTTAATATATAATTTTGGGAAGTCCCAAAAGAATTTTTTATTAGTATATAGTTTTGGGAAGTCCCTCAATCCTAAGCTGTTATTTTACTTTTCAATTTTACGCAGGTCTTCTCGTTAGTAAATTTAGTATAAGGCTTATAGCAATATAGTTATTCCCTTTTCTTATGTTAGGGACGTACTTTACCTTTATTTTCGGCACGTTTTAGGTAGTTTGTCATTATAGTTTCAAAGATCTGTTTTTAGAAATGGTCAGTTTTTAAATTAGAATTTTCAATCTGTTTGTATATCCTAGCTTTAAGCTCTCAAGATTTTTAAGTACTTTATTACGGTCTACTTCTAAATTTTTAT
>JBAGKK010405949.1:0-18163 GCA_037177015.1 Euceroptres primus
TAAATTTTCATATTATAAAATATACTAAACCAATTATGTTCAGGAGTGTATTTTTTATGCAATCTCTTACCTCCCTCCTTCTCTTTCTCCTCGTAAAGAATTGACTGAAAATATTCATGGTTGAGAAATAGGAATTACCTAGAAAAAAAATAGGCACACGTATACACAAACATAAATTAACTAGGAATAAAATTTAAGTTATATAGGTTAAAATAGGACGTGATTTTAATTTTATTCTTGCAAATTATTTCGAAATTGATTGAAATTAGTGATGCATTGTACTTACTGGAGGTGTACAATTTGTGTTGAATTTTAAATTCAAAAAAAGAAAAGTGATCGATACGTTGACTGCTTCCTTCAGTTTGCTTTACCAACTTTGGTTAACTCTGTCAAAATCGGTCGGTCAAAACAAAATTTTAAACGGAATTTTAAAAAAAACCACGCAAAGTACATCCGCGAAGTTTTTGTGAGTGATAGATATAAGTTTAAATAGTTTATTCGCGTAGATAAATTTTTTTTTAAAAATGTATATTCGGAAATACGCGGGTTTGAAAGTGGTATTTTTTTGCTAATTTTCAGGTTTTCGAGGACGAAAATCTGGAAGAATAAATTTGGATGAGCAGTTTTACTGAATACCATGCAAAAGGTTGTTATCAATCTTTATTTTGAAACAAGTTTTTAAATTTTCGGTAGTGTATTTTACTTGTAATGAATTATCAAACTTCAGAAAAATGACACATTTTGACAGGTCACTTTAAACACATTTTTCCTCTCTTATTTCAACTGTAACTCCAAAATATCATTATAGATAATAAATTTAAATCATCCCTAATCGCACTGTTTCTCTCTACTTAATTTTAAATAAGTAACTGTAGTGTTTAATTCATTTTTAAAATGACGTACTATCGCCATTTTTCACACGTCCGCATGTTTTCAAAAATTTTTACTGGCTTAATGAAAATTAATTTATTATTCTTAAAATACACAAATCAAATTTAGAAATATAAGAAATAATTATAGACCTATATATCTTTCATAATTTCTTCCCGGAAGGTAGATTTCAAGAACAAAGTTGGGAAAATTTTAATATTCGGTCTGGAATATTTTATTTCAAATTCCTTGAAAATAAAATCTAATTCCTGACTTTCGAAGACAAATCTCACATCACCGGACTCGTAAAATTCCGTAGATTCCCAAATTATAATTTTCGAATCACTCCTGTGTCTTTCTTGGGGAAAAATTAGAACAGGACTTCTTTCTCATTGGAACCATTAGCGACAATGGGACCCCTCGCTGCGACAAGCCCTATCAGCTTAACCGGCCAAGAGGGGAAATGAAGGCGCGTGAGGTGTAGTGACACACTGGAAGGGGAACGTTGGTCAGGTAGGTATTCTGGCAAAACTTACGTTTCGACAATAAGGATTCATTCCCTTTTGTGTCAAACCATTTAGAACTTTATTTGCCGAACTTAGTTGGACTTTATTAGACCAACCTTTCCAGAAAGTAATTATGTTCAGAGACTCTCTTCAAGACTCAAGACTCAAGAGCAATTTCTGCCAACTCTGTAAACGGTTTTCCCAAGATCTACGTCACAAAAAGGAAATATCTAAATTTTCCTACAAGTTCTCAATTCTTAGCAACCACATAATTTTTACATACAGTGCGATAACTGTTTTATTTTGTTACATCTTAGATTACCTATATTTTACTGAGAAAATATACAATTTAAACTTTAATCTGAGTGTTAACCTATTACTTCTCGTTTACAATCACGAACAATAAACTTTTTCAATTTATTATAAACAACACCTAGCGAACATTTTTTCCCCGAACAATTTTACATGTTTATTCTTCGTAATTATAGAAATGATAATACATTCTTAAAAATGAGGGTTTTTTCTGCATGAAAAATTTAAACAATCGCAAGTGTTGGTTACTTAATTCTGAGTTTAATCACTTCCAATTTTATAGTCTTCAAATATTGAGTAACGTTCATTTTTCAAAGATCAAAATTTTTAAAAATCTGATTTCGTAATATTCTATCAAAGTTTTTACTCTGGTGAGGGTATTTTATTTCTTTTTATTTTTAAATTTTGAATACTTTGGATTTTTTGTACATTGTGAACATTTTTTGGAGTAGAAATAAGAAAGTTTTCTTATAGTTACAATCAGTTTTCCAGAAAGATCAATTTTTATTCTATTTATTTCTAAAATCTAAAATATTATATACAAATACAATTCTAGAACAATTTCTGATGTTATTTGACTGAGCTTCATTTGAATAATATATTTTACCTAAACTAAAAAGTTGATCCATTGTTTTTTTAAATTTTGGAGAAACGTGTCTTTTTATACTATAAAAGTAAATTTAAGTCTAAAGTTCTATTCAATAAAATTATGTATGCAGTATTGGTTTCGTTTAAAAATACATACATACATACAGAATAAAAGAAATAGGTAGATACATTAGATACAATAAAATATTAAAATAAGCATCTTCTAATAAATATTTTCATTCAAAAATGCCTCTTTTCAGAATCCAATCCAGATTATTACATGAAATGCCAATAGTCACCTTGTTTTATTGTTGAGTCGCAGAACCTAAGTTTATTTTAATTTATGTACTTTCTGCCAATTCTAAATCACTTTCAAGTCTACCTTAGCTGTTAAACTCATATTTCGTTTTTAATCTTCTGTCCTCGAGTTTTGGCACGTTTCGGAAATTTCTACTTTTCTCTTTGTACACCTTTGTCAACTATTATCTCTCGCCTCTCTATTCATTTACAGATTCGAGAATGGCCTTGCAAGGTCAATTTAGCTCTAAACTTTAGAATCTTCGAAAATCCCGTAATAAAATTGTATAGCCCTTTTTGTTTGCCAAGAAACTTAATTTTAGGAAATTTATTATGTAGTCGCAGCTGTTGAGCAAATACCTACACTTTAGAAAGACCCATTGCAAGGGCTTCAGTCCCAGCTCCCACTACTCGATTTCCCTGATTTCCAATCCACGCCTACGCCTCCTACCTTGCACTTCCTCGACCAATCAAGATCCTCTACGTCGTCAAGTCTTCTAACTTACCAAATTGTCCAATTTTCGCAACCTTCTTTTTGCTTCATCGCCAACAGTCATTCAATTATATTTCGTCGGTTGTATCGTATTTGTCTCTAGTTTAAAACCTTCACTTGTCCGTCACTTATTAGAAACTTTTATAAAACTATACAGTCCACCATGCATTTGCTTGTATGTATACATGTAAATTTCTCTTAAAATATATGTATTAACCATACCAGCCGTAGTTCGTGTTTTTATTCAACAAAATTATCCCAATCGATAAACTAAAATGAGCAAAAACAGCTAATGTTTATTGATTAAAATCACCAGAATCTAATTTTTTAAATCGTGAAACTTTCGCAAAAATTTTCATTCAAGAATAAGAATTCCTTCTCAATTCTCAATTTTGTTGGAGACTGCGGATTTGAACGTTCGAGGAAATTCGACAACGTCGATGCAGCCGGGTTTCCAAGGATTACGTTTGCGAGGTAGCTACTAATAGGATTAAGTCGCACCCCAATGGAGGACCGTTATCAATTTACCTTCATAATGCCAATCTGCATAGCTTTCACGAAAAGATGTTTTTTGAAATATGATGACAGATGTATTTATAATTCTTACGCCTGCATACTAGAGAATGAAACACAAAAAAATCTTGATAAGCAATTCAATCAGCAAAGATCTTCCTTTGAAAAACTTGATCCACAATCTCCTTTTCGAAATTATAAACGATATAACTTCTTGAATAAGTTTATACCCAGAAAATCATTGGTGTGAATTTTGTTTCGCCTCATTTTGAATAATTTAAAACAATTGAATTTTTAATTGTGATTTCATTTGTTTCTAATACTCATTTTTGTTGCAACTCAATTTGAGTTTGAATTCAGCGTTAAATTCATGATCACCATTTTTCTGTGTATCTATATTACTTATTGGATAAATATGGTGTGCGAGATGAAAGAATGAAAATAAGAGATGAAAGGAGTTGAATATAATCTTGCGACAAAATTGCAGACTACACTGGGCAAAACATGACTTTGCGTAATCGTGCGTAAAGCAGCGTGGCATGACAGTAAATGTGGCAGTAGTAAAAGGATTAGCAATAAGGGGTCCGAGGTAGGGGTAGTTCTACTGTCAAAACCCGCGACCCAGATACCGATCGACCCACCGACACACACCAGAGAACCCATCCTGTAGTACTCTGCGTTTCAGTACTTCCACCCCTCTCCATTCAACCCTTCTCTCTTGTTTCTCGCCCGCAAGAACCCCTTCATCCTCTTCGTACTTCAACCCCTTGAACTCTCATCCCCTTCAAATCCAGTGTTACATTCGAAAATCTGCGCCCGGGTTAGATCCGCCTCTCAATGACAAACGCAGATCTTGCAAATTTTATTTTATTTTGCTTCAATAGAACTTTTAAGGGTAAAGGAAAGTTGTCTAAGACGGGCTACCTCCTACATTAGAAATCGAACTTTTACCTGTTTTCGAAGTTGTGATTTAATATCTTCTAATGATTTGAAGAAGTAAATTATTTTTTTATAGATGATTTTGTAAACTTTACAATTGTTACTTAAGTTTTATTAATTTTTATGTTATTTAATAAAAATATTTTAAAAATTGTGAACATGCGAAATTCCTAAAACGGGCCCCGGTCAGGCTAGAAAACTGCAGATAAAAGCGTAATCTGCTTTATCTATGAATTACCGACAGTACACCGAAAATAAATCATATATTTAAATTTTCCGCCATAATTAGTACCTTTTCTAACCTCTTTATTGTTTTTTGATCATGAACAAGAAATTTTTAAAAATATGTTGTTTATTCACTTTATATCAGTAAATTCTTGATCTACGATGTAATTGGTAATTTTACAATTTTCTATAAATATTAAATTCTTGATTTTTATTAATACACTTGTTTTCTATTTGACCTTATTTATAGTCTATTTTACGTTTTAAAATGTATTTTTCACAACGCCCCGTTTGAAAGTTCGACTTCCGACGTCTGCATAGTGCTTCAAAAGTGACCAACTTCAGACCTATTTGCTTACTTCCCGCTACGTCATCACTTTACCTCCCTAGGGAAGAAACCGAATTTGAGTTCTTCTTTCGTGAGATCATCCAATGATCGACGACTTCGAGTTTAACATCCTGAGCTATTGCGCATGCGTTCAGCAGAACTGTTATCAAAAGTTACCGGTAACTTTTCATGAATTCATTAGATCACCATAAATTTCCATTAATTTTCTAAACCTACATAAATTACCATAATTCTAAAATTTCCATAAATTTATGGTAACTTATCAATAACCGATATTTTTTCAAAAACTACCACGATATAACAAACCTCTACGTTAAAAACACACTTATGCTCCATATTTTTGATTGCATGTCTTTCTATGGCTTTTCGACTTTAGTTAGCCGTCCAGTTATGCAACTAATCCATTGCCCATATCATAAACAAAAGCCGAACTTTCAGCCCGGTTGTTGTGAAAACTACAGTACGTGACAAGAAAAGGGGCAATTTCTCGACTCGTGTGAATGCCGCCCTCGTTTCGCTCGTGCGGCAATCTTTCACACTCGTCGGCAATCGCTGCATTTCTCCCCTTGTCACGCAATCTACTATTGCATAAATAAACTGTCATAAATGTACAGAATATGTTTAAACAATACGCTACGAATAAAATTTATCAATAACATCATTTTTTATGGTTAAAAGGTACCCGTATTAGGATACCGGGTTGCCTAAGAAGGGAAAAATACACCTTTTTTTCAACATTAAAATTTATTGCCTTTTAAACATTTTTGAACGTTTAAGCTTTGTAAATGAACTTTGTAAAGCAAAGATCAAATTATGATATTATTAATTACTTTTGATTATGAAGTTCCTTAAAATCGAACATTTTCGGAAAATATGGAAGGCAGCCCGTCTTAGGCAACTTTCCCCTACATTATACTTTCTCGACTTCAAACAATCGAATTTTTTTTTCTTGCTTAAATGGTATCATGGTATATGGTATCAAAATTCGTGCACAAAATTCAATATATTTTAGAATCTACAGGTCTTTATAGTGACTTTAAACACGTTTTTCTCGAAACGATATTTTTTTGTACGGCAGACATGATAAAAAAAATACTTGACCAATCAGTAAAAAATTTAAATATGTTATTCTGCACTTTAGCGACTATAGCATGATCTAGAATTAAGTTGATTGGTTCATATTTACAATTTTTTCCATGAATTACACGGGAAAAAAGTGCTTTTTTTAGCATTTTCAACTTTTAAAACCCGCCATTTAGAAAATATTTTATCAAATTCTTTCATTCTAGTCCATGCTATAGCTATACTCATACAAATTCAAAACCTATTTAATATTTTTTTCTGATATTTCAGTGGACCACAATCATTCTCGCCAACGACCCATGTATTTTTCAAGGCGTCATATAAGAAGCTACGTTTTAACCCCGATAAAATTTATTTAAAAAATTAATATAATACATATTTTTTCGTCATTTCGGCATTTTCATTTGGCTTTTTCTCGATCTCATGACGAAAAGCACTGTATTTTCCATGTCCAAACGAAAACTTTGGCTCGAGCGATTAAATCCCTCGGCTTCGCCTCGTGATTTAAAATAAGCTCTCGCCAAAATTTGCGTTTAAACTTGGCGAATAATGTACTATTGTAGTTCAAGAGTTAAATAACATGTGCGAAAAATCTTTAACATGATAATTTATTTACTTTATTATAAAAAATACCTGAAAATCGACAAAATTTACGGAGGAGAAAGTAGAATGTATCCTTAATATTGCAAATGGAATAGTAGGGTGGTCCAAATGTTTTTTTGAAGTTTCATGCTCTCAACCTCCAGATTTTTTCGAATCTTAGAAAAAGTAAACACGTATTTTTTACTTTGAAATCAATTGATTTCTAGAGGTTGTTTAAAGCCCATAAAGTTTTACGTGTATTTCCCATGGGAAAAAATATGTTTTTGTAAATTGCAATAGAATCGTTAATATTAGGTTATTTTACTACATCTGGCACGTTTTTTTGACGTTTAATCTTATTTTTTCTGCAGTTTTTTTCAACAAATTGTTTTTAATATGTAAGATATTACTTTTAAAACATATTTTGATTTTTTAAAATTGTTTAAACAATTTATTAATGTTTATAACTATCTTTTCTTAAAATAAAGCCAGAAAATTGCGGGTTTTTCTATATTCTTCAACTTTTCTGTGGCTCTTTAGTTAGAGTGAGATAATAATTATTGAAAATTAACAAAAGTAATGGTTTAAACAATCAATTTTATTGTTTATAACGTTCTTCTCTTAGAATAAAATAGAAAATTGCGCGGTTTCCTGCACTCTTCAACTTTTTTCCGACTATCTACCTATAATGAGATAAGAATTATTGAAAATTAACAAAAGTAATTGTTTAAACAATTAATTATTGTTTCTAACAATCCTCTCTTAGAATGAAACTAGAAAATCGCTGTTTTTTCTACATTCTTCAACTTTTCTTCGACACTCTAGTTATAATGAGATAATAATGAATGAAAATTAACCAAAATAATTGTTTAAACAATTGATTATTGTTTATAACAATCTTTTCTTAAAATAAAGATAGAAAATTGTGGTTTTTTCTACATTCTTCAACTTTTCTTCGACCCTTTAGTTATCAATAAATAATAACCAGTAAACATCAATAAAAATCGTTTTTTAAACTGTATATTATTGTCTTTCATTATATTTTTTGAGAATCAATCCAAAATCGTTCTGTTTTTTAAAGAATTTTTTTCGACTTTTTAGTTATGAACAAATAATAAATAAACACCAACAAGAATCTTTATTTAAAAAATTGTCCATTATCGCTTCCTCATAAAGGAAGCTTTGTAACGATGAAAATTTGCGAATCTCCTTTTTTGACATTTCTCGATCTAATTCGACCCTAGGAATCTGAAAATAAGGTTTTTAAAAATTGTCCATGCGTGTGTGTTGTGTGTGTGTGTGTCAACAATGCCTTTTTAATGATAACTTACGAACGACTTGAACTAGGACCATGCAATAGCTCAGAAAATTCATTTTTTGATTACGAATGGTTCTTGGTCGTCCAAACAAATTTGGAGGAATTATAGTCCCAAATAATGCCCATAATTCATTAGGTTTTGAGCCGGAACAGATAAGAAACATTTTTTAGATTTTAAATTTTTCTGAAAAATCGTTTTAGATTTTAATTTTTCCGCAAAATTGGTTATAGTCAAGAAAATTTACTCTAAATTTGGATGTTGTACTGAAATACACCTTTTTCAACCAAAAAAGATTGAAGTTGACTGATTAAATATCTTGAAATACCAAAAAGTAAATTAGAAAAATTTGAAATTTTCAATCATTTTTATTACTATTTTTTAAGTAATAAAAGACTTTCAACACTTTTTTAAAAATATGGGGTAGTATTTAGTTAATAAAAATCAATACCACACGTGTAAAAATTCTTCGACTTGGTTTCGACTTGATCAAGACATGCTCAAGTCGAATTGAAGACATGTTTCAATTAGTGTTGGGTCGCGGTAATATTCTCGGTAATTACCGCTGGAAAATCACCGTCATTACCGTAACGCTACTTTCGTTACCGAAAGTTTTGCGACGCTATCTGTGCGATAAAATGTGAACTTTAATGCATAAATGTACATATTTATTGATTATTCTAATCGATTTTATTGTTTTGTGAAACTTTTGTGAAACAATCTTTGTAAAACTTTGTGAAACTTTTATTGACGTGTGAAAAAATGAAGAAAAAAAAGGACGATGTTTGAACAGCTAATTTTTCCGGAAATCTAAAAATTAAAAAATTCTCTAGCAAATACTTTTTGAAAAAACGCGTGAGTCCGCAGAAGTCTTTTTATAAACGTATTTGAAAAATGGTATACATGATTTAACTATTGGCAAAATTTCAATTCATATGTAAAAAGTAACCAAAAATAAATAAATAATACAAAAGTAATTAATGAGGAAGTAACCTGATGATATCGTGTAAAAAATACAATTTTCATCGCACCATGTGCGATAACCTCAGATATAAATTTTTTTCACTTATTAATGAATATATAACCGTAATATCACTTATGGTTTTAAACTCACTAAATATTACTGATTTAAAAAATATATAACTTAACGTATGTTCTTTCAATGAAAAACCATTTTTTTCCACCTAGGAATGGAATATGTCCCACTGTGCTTTGGTATTTTTAAAAGAAAAAAATTTCCTCCTTTTTCGAGAAAGAAATCCTGTTTTTCGAATAAGAATCCCCTAATTTTCCTAAATTTGAACTACTGAACTGCGTTTTGAGATCTCTGATTTGTCAAAAAAAAAAAAAAAAATACATGAGGTAACAGTCTCGATAATGCTTTTAGTAGTTTTAGTATTGCTTTATGAGTTATGTGTAATCTTGAACTTTGCTGTAACGGCATTATATTTTATTAGATGCGAAGTCTTATAACCCAGTGCCACCGTTAGAACAGTAATATGCATAAATGGATTGTCCCACAAACTTGTAAGGGTTAAGTTTACTGTGACGTTTGATCAGATGGACAGAGATGGATACAAAATGAAATCGTTTGATGGATTTTATAGCTATAAACCTATAAACCTTTTTTTGATACATATTCTCATATAGCATAGTACTTTAAAATTATATATATATATATATATATATATATATATATATATATATCCTATGACTACTTGGAAAATGACCTAACTGTATACAGCATTCTCGAGGACGATGACGCACTCTGTCACACACGCCATAAGTTTCATTTTAAATTGAAACATAACTTACACGATTGAGCATTAAAGAAGTTGTTCCAAAACACGAGTTTGGAGGCGCGGCTCTTAACTTTTGAGCTTGATAAGCAAAGCCCTAAGAGCTTACTTTACGATCTAAGGGAACCTCCCGATAGTTTCAAAGGGCCGCTGCAGTCAGCATTTCGTCTTTGGATGGTACTTTGTTGTCGTTTAACCGTCTTCTTACGTTTGATCGTGTTTTACAATTCATGTCATCGTCGAGGCCACTGGATATGTTAAAACCACGTGTGAAAAAGTACTGAATGTTACGAGGCACTGTTACAATTTACGTATGTTCCAAAGCACGTATTTCTAAAGATTTACGGAGAGAGTAACTCTGCTTTTAGTATCTGAAAGTATAATAAGTAATAAGTAATATATCACAGTACTGTCTGTAAAGAATTCTCTGTAAGGTACTTGGTACGTATTCTTTGTTCTATGCATGAGCACCAGTAACGTTTAAATTTACCCAATAGTATGTAGCAGACCGATAATTTTCCGGTTTAAAGGCAAATGTGCTTATAGCATGTGGAGGAATCTGGAATGTGTAATCTGTAATCGATCGAGCGTTCGAGAGATTATTCGTATTCGAGGGGGTCTTTCGAGTAAGGATGTTGTAGGTAGAGCATCAGGAGGCACTATTCCAGCATTGCGCAACAAACCAACGCCTCCTGTGACTAATTACACGACACTGCATCCTTCGCATGCAATGCGCATTCCAACGGGAATTCGTCCTGCTGGAAGCTGACCGTCGCGTCGCCTTCTGATTTCAAAACAATATCGAATATCACGAAGTGTATATGTACGTGGCTAAAATCGATAAAGGAAGATGCGCGCAGATTTTTATTGTATGTACTTTATAATCGTGAAATTTCAATCGAGAAACTCGCTGTCAATTCAGGGGAAAAAGCAATACTCTCTAAATCTGAATTAGTATAGGGTAAAGTTGCCTGAAACGGGCCTCTTTCCATATTTTCATTTTATTGATAACACAGAAAAAACTGGGGTTTATATTAGAAACGATTTTTGATTCCAAGAGAGCTGCAACAAAAAGGAACCTCTCTTGCTGAGAAGGAAACCAAAAGGATAAATTTTTCCAAAGGAACTCAAAGTATGAGTTCTAATAGAGACTTTTTGTACAAAACTCATTTTTTGCCTCGACTCACTTCGAAGATTTTACAAGTTAATGATGCACTTTTTGCATTATAATACAGATTTAGTGATATTGCACTGTGAAAAATTTAATGAAAAAACTAAAATTATAGAGATTAGTCATTCTTGAAAGGAAGATAATGGACATGAAATGTGACAGTTTTTGAGGTTATGTTTACCGACTGCATATATTTTTCATGTCGCCATCTATCGGATATCAACGAACTAGAAAGGAACTCTCAAAAAGAGTTCTATTGGAGTCTGTTCTAAAGGATGCCAACTTTCACTTGAACCGCAATATTACCGAACCCCCAGTTTTTTCTCTGTAACCCAACAGCCAATACTGCCAATTATGCTTAAAATATGCTTAATATTAAGCTTTAAATGATAAATTCAAAATTACATTATTGCTAAATAATATTCTTAACAGTTATGAGACGCAAGGTTGTCGCATTCTAATTAATATTTTAATAGTAAAGTCATCGCTGGATTATGGGCCGGGCTTGGGGGTAGACAGTCCTCAATTCAATGCTATTAAAATCCAGTTTGAACCGGATTTAAGGCGTCGAGCAAGCTCTCTCATCTCAATACTCAGGACCGCGTATATAGTCTCTGAACGTACAAAAGTAAATGCGCAGAGAGTCGCGATGTAAACAACTTCTGGCGGCCCTGACTGCCCGAGATATGGTGCCATCGCGGGACGCTCAGGGGCGGGGGACAGAAGCAGTCGAGCGTTAACGACCATAAAGCCGGCCAGAAATCCAGTGGCCCATAATCCAGCGATGAGTGTACTACCATTTCAATTTCAAAAGAACTTAAATCTTACATTAAGTTAGCGATCTTCGTCAGATGATGAATTTTTGAGCCTCTATTTTGAATACATTAAGAGTGGCACTAAATATATCAAAATCAGAATCTTTCTTAAATACAACAAACTCATTGAGAAGAGCGTATTGTTGGTTGGTTGGAAATGGTGGGGTATAAACAATTCGTTGTTGACTAGTTCCATTTTGAGGAATTTCGGCAGCAAACACGATTACTAACATCATACACTGAGAGAAATGGTATCTAGTCAGGGTGACTAAAAAATCAAGTTCGTCATTTAAAGTATTGGAAACTACATTTTCTAGTTGCTGCGACCAGATTTCTGGTTACAGTGACTATACACAAAGTTACAGTACCCATTTTGGAGCTTCTGGTAACAGTAACTAGGTTCTCTAGTAAAAAAGTCTTTGACTTGACGAATAACGTTCGAGCAAGTAGAGAACCTGGTTAGAGGAATTATAAGACTCTAGTCGCTGCAACTAGGAACTCAAAGTCAGATTGACTCGAAGAAAAATCTTGTACCACAAGATTCTGGTTTTTATGAAATACCATTTTTGAATTCATGATCATAAAATTTATATATTATTTATTCAGTGGATTATGTGAAAATTCATTGCATTAAAAAGCTTTCTGATGGCGAAAAATTAATTGTATTATTTTTATGATTTTTAAAATTATTTGAATCGTAAAAGTGTGTAAACCTAAAAATTTTAAAATGTATTTGCGAGGCATAATTTTTGTTGATAAAATTATTTAATAAGAAAGAAAGAAAGAAGAAGAAGAAAAAAGAAAGAAAGAAATAAAGAAGAAATAAACACAGATTCTACCAGATTACCTAATTGCAACAACTAGTTTTTCATTTTATTGCGACTATATTCAAATCTACATTGTTGACTACAAAAAAAAGTCAAGGACAATTTGAACTACGCTGACTCAAGTTGCCCTGACCTATTTTTTCTCTCAGTGTAGTTTGATGTTTGCTTTACAAAGTTCATATGCTTAAACGTTCAAAAATTGTTGAAAAGGCAATAAATTTTGATATTGAAAAAGTATGTATTTTGCCCGTCTTAGGCAACCCGGTATCCTAAGATGGACTTCTTTCAATGTGCTAAATAATTTTTTCTTCCTATTATTTTTAATTTACTTGCAATAAAGAAAAAATATCTTTGTAAAAGTAATTAGAAGTTTACTGAGCATACATCTACATGCATTTCTTATGATGAATATATAATTTTTTGATACAAAAATATTAAGGGGTGCCCGTCTTAGGAGCTAGGTCGTCTTGGGCAACTTTCCCCTATAGTTTTTTACTAATGAAATAGTTCCAAATCGATTACCAATTGTGTTAGTAAGCATTTCTACTAATCTTTAGTTACAGGCCTCGCCCAGAAAAAACTGAGGATATAATTTGTTGCAGGTAATTTTTAAGAGGGATAAATTTTTATTCAGACAACTTCACGTCTTTCAAAATACATGTGTTGTCATGAAAAAAACAAAAGAAAATTTACCCGATATTTTATCCCGTGAAGTTAATTTTTGTTTCAGGTAATTTTTACCTTGGAACCGAGGTAAATGTTTCTTCGTTTTTTTTGTGCACTCTTCAACTTTTTGCTCTACTTTTTATGACATTTTTCGCACAAGACTACTATTTGGCTACTTTTTTCAGTCTAGTACTACTAAAAGCTACTGTTTAAAGACAAATTGAGTGAAAATTATTCATAGTCCTAATGGTTTTTGTCTTTCTTAATGAAATAGTAATTAATCGATATAATTTTTCGACAGTTTAACTTCGATTGGTGAAACAGGTTCCAATAATAACATGGTGCACTCATCAAATGGAAAATTATATACTTCGATAATCTACTTATCTAATAGATCAAATTTTTTCCGCAATGTAGTGCGAAAGCTATTAAAATTCTGCTTTAAAGAAATCCATGATGAATCAATTTTTACAATTCTGTAAGAAAATATTGTAAAAATTGTGCAGTTTTCGATTTTTTTAAAATTTTGAATAAAACGTACGAAACAAATAACATTTTTAAGTATTCTTGTGCTCATTTAAAAAATAAATCTTTAAAGAATTTCGTAAATGTGCTAGGAGAACATAATGTTTTCTCTGAATTCTCTAAAAGGCTTACCTTGACTAAGAAAAAAGTTATAAAATTTCAATTAAAGCGTGTTCTCAAAAAATTAAATTGACAAAATTAAGAAGTTAATACTACTATATGTTTTTCAGATATTAATTTAAATATAATAAGTACTGTTTTAAAATATTTTTTTATAAACAATTGTACATTTCTTAATTTTTACAACGTTTTTGTGCCAATTCAGTGTTTGGCAAAAACTAAAGAAAATATATTGGTCAATTTTCATTACATTTGGGAAATTTCATGAAGATACAATGAGCTCAAGAACATTTAAAAATGTTATTTATTTCTAAATTATTCAAAATTTTAGACAAAATCGAAAATTGTATTATTTTTACAATATTTTCTTACAGAGTTGTCAAAATGCTTCATCGTGGGCTTGTTTAATGAAGAATTTTGATAGCATTCATGCTACATTGCGGAAAAAATTTTATCTAATAGATTACCGAAATTAGAAGAATTTATTTATCATTATATGAGTATTATATTATTTATTTCATTTTCTGTTGATTCATGCCGGTGCAGACGCGTATTCTAAATTCGATATGAAAATTTCTTCAAAATAATCCAAGCAATATAGAAGAATAGAAGAATAAGCTTTGAGAAATCGTAATAAGTAAAATTTTCGGGAAACAAATAAATGCATTTATTTGGTTCCAATTCTTTGTACCCATGAATTTTCTACTTAAATTGAAGCTTTTCTATTAAAATTAAAAATTATTGAACTTTCTCAAAAATCAAACTCTTGAAAAAATGTACTCTGAATTTCAAAATCCATTCTAGATATTGTTTAAAGTATTTCAAAAAATAAATATATAAAAAAATTGTCATTCGATAATATGTATTTTTGTAGTAGAAAACTTATGTCGAAAAGAAATAGAAGCACTTTTGTAATCGCTCTTTTTCTATTACGAGAATTATTGATGATTCTTTCAGTTAAACATTGAGCATTCATATGATTACAATTAAAAGGATTTTTTTTACTGAAAAATTGTTTTTTTAAACATAATTATATCGAAATAAAAATTAAGAAATTGCTTTCTTCTTATTTTTATTTAACACTTACAATTAGTCTTATTTTTATGTAAAAAAGGAAGTAATTAAACAATGCACTTTTTGTTATTTTTTAAAAGTCTGGACTACTTTTGCTACTTTTTTTTTAGATACGGATGCTATTTTTTACTATTTGTTTGAAAATCATAAAGCAGTGCGAGAGCAGTTAGTAGAAAACTACTAATTCACAGTAAAAAACTCCTAATTCACTTGGTAAGGCTTATTAAATTAGTAAGCTAACTGAATTAGTACTTTTCTACTATGAATTAGTAGTTCTCTACTAAAAATTAATTTAAATGTTTACTAAAGCAATAAGTAAACGATTTCGCACTATATTTCTACCAAAAATTAGTAAGTGTTTACTAATGCAATTAGCTTTCGCACTACTTCATTATAGTAGGAAACTACTAATTCAGCTTTGAGAGTAAAAAGAATGAAAACCAAAGTAAGAAATTGTGAGACTTAATTCTTTGAAAGTTCAGAAACAATTATAAAATTACAATTTAATCCCATTTGCAAAGTCTTTTAAAAAAGTAACTTTCATCGATTTGGTAAAGTCTTATTCTTGCGGAACGAATCGAATTATGTCCATTCTGCATTCATGGAGATGCAGCTTCGACTCTGCGATACGTTAAGTGCACTTTAGTTCGAGTAATGCGCCAAGGCATAGGTTACGGAAACGCAAACAGGTATTCGTCTATACTTGTATATATCCGTACTAGCACTTGTATAATATGTATACATCAGTATACATAAGCTTGTATTCAAATATGTGCAGTGCCTCGAAAAAATCTGGTAAGGAAATAGGTGGGTAGTAAAAAGATATTTTGCAACAAACTCGCGATAGAACACACCTTATTTAGTTCTAAATTGATTTTTCTTTTATTATACATACCCAGAATTAAATTTGTTGAAATCTTCTATGACGCAAAAAGAAAACTTGGTTGATTCTACTTATGCAAACCTCGAGAAAGAAAGGAACGTTTATCTGAATTGGCTGCTTAGCTTTCACTCAAGTTTACATATGGATACTCATTAATTATGCAAAAATAATTCCGAAATAACTTTGAAACAGAAAAAAATTTATAAAATTTAAATTAATATAAAATTAATTAAGAATCAGTAATTTAATCTCTCTAAATCTGAATCAGTTAAAAATAACTGATTCATCAGAAGCAAGAAGTCAGTGACTGATTCAATCAGTGAAAATTTAACTAAAATTTCAGTCAAAATTTAGTAATTTTTTAGTCAAACCTCACTTTGAAAAAAAAAAAAAAATTAATAAAATAAATAAATAATCAAATCTCTTGACTGAAAACTCAGTTAATTTTTCGTTCACTGAAGTTTCAGTAACTCGTTTGACTGGAAATCAGTGAATTTTTGACTGAATATCAGTGAATTTTTATCTGAATATCACTATTGAATATCACGAATTGCTAAAGCAAGAAGTCAGCCATGGTTTAATTGATTTAGATTTAGAGAAAACCAATTTTGATCAGACAAGGAGTATTAGAGGAACTTTTTAGTCTAAAGTAAGTACATATAATCTAATAAAAAAACCGTTTACAAAAAAGAGAGAACTTGCATAGAAAATAAATTACTCCATAATAATATAATGAGGCAGAAAAAATTATAATAGTGTAAAAATGATAAATTATGAATCAAAGGAATCAGTGATACATGCAATTTTTGGACAGACAATTCCTTTTAAGAAAGTTTAGTTCATGACAAATTAGAAGGTGTACAAAGTAATAGTTGGCACAGGAAAAGAGAATCTATAACCTAAGTAGTTTAGTCAATTTTAGATTAGACATTCAGTAGTATAAATGGGATTTTGTCAGATAATTCCCCTAAAGGGAGCTTCTACAGAACAAAAATGATTCCAAAATAATTTTGAGGCCGAACAAAATGTATAAAATATAAATCAATATAAAATTATTTAATAAATACAATCTCCTAAAATCCTCCAGAATCTTCAAATCTTAACCGAAATCTTAATATTCTTTAAAAAAATACTATAGTGTCCCATAGTTTTCCAGAATTCACCAGAATCTTTCGAAATCCTTCAGGTTCTTCTAAAGTCGTCCATAATTTTCAAAAAGTTTTCCAAATATCTATTAGAATTCTCTAGAACTCCAATCTGATCCATAATTTTTCAGACTTCTGCAGTTCTTAATCTTAATAATTTTTTCCAAAATCTATTTAGATTTTCTAAAATATTCTAGTCTCTTCCAGAATCTTTTAAAATCTTCTGAACCCTTCCAGAACCTTCTAGAATCTTCTGGACGTTTCCAGAATTTTTTTGATTCTCCAAAATCTACAAAAGACTGCGGAAATTTCCTCAAATCTTTTAGCAAAAGAAATTTTTTCCCTTTTTCTTGACAATGAAGTTTCACTTCTAAGGATAAAATATAATTTTATTTGTTAATAAAAGTTGAGTTTTCTTTTAAAGAACAAAGTGAGCTGTTGAGAATTGAAATTAAATGAAAATTTCGGCTTTTCTCTAAGACGAAGGAAAAAACACAAATATCCAGATACCTATTTTGAAGTAAACAATTATGACACTAACTATTGTTTTCTAGAGTATCCTTAGATTTATTTTTCAAAATTCGTTAAAAGTAATTTTGTGTTTATTCTCCTTGATTTTATAAATCAACGTGAAAATTTGATTAATTTTGTGGTTGACTGTACAGTAGGGTGCTTTATTTTTTTTTTTAATTTTCATGCCCTCACCACTCAGATTTGTTCGAATCCTAAAAAAGTAAACAGGCATTTTTTATTTTGAAATTAATTGATATTTAGGGGTTTATCAAAGCTCATAAAGTTTTACCTGTATTTCCCATGGGGAAAAAGACGTTTTTCTAAATTTGCGATAGAATTATTAATATTGGTGGATATAACTGCATGTGGCACTCTTTTCTTGAGAATTAATATCTGAATACGAATCAATAATAATTTTTGAATTCAACCCTCATAAGCCACTTTTTTTCATATGTGCGTAACAAATGCTACTTTAAACGTCTGTTTAGCAAGTGCAAAATGATGAATTCCCCACGAAATCATTATTGCAGTGTGTGCAACTTCATGTCATAG
>JBAGKK010406256.1:0-38291 GCA_037177015.1 Euceroptres primus
ATTTTCGCCGGGAGCGCCGTCTACAATTAGTTCCTCGAACTATACCCCGTGCCGCATCTAGGCTTATAATATCTTTGCCCGGATTTGGGATCACAACAGTATAGATCCGACTATACGTGTATAATTTACAGTCGAACGTCCATCATATAAACTTCTACCATGTCATATTCCCCGCTACTAGTCTCGATCGTTTGCCCCTACTCTCGAGAAGACGTTTGCGCAGATAGTTTACACCGACATGGATACATACGTGCGTGCGCAAATGCCTGCTGCGCAACTTCCCAATTATCCTCCAGACTACCTCCATCAAGTAATAACTCCCCCCGAAATTATGACATGGTGGAGGTCCGACTGTATAAATTGGAAGCTGTACCATTTCTAATTTTTGGGGCTCGTGTTGAAATGATTCAGGTCACTCGGAGCAGAAATGGAAGTTGCGCAGTAGGCATTTGCGCACACACATGAATGCATGTGTGGGTGTAAACTATGTATAAGTTATGTGTACACGCGGGACACCATCTGCACAAGCGTTAACTACTATGATCTACTATTAACGGCTAATGGTGGGAGCAGCAGATGAGGGGAATATGACATGGTGGAAGTTTACATGTTGGAGGTCTGACTGTATTAATTTTATCATAATGAAGAAGTGCAATGTGCTCATTAAATGAGCATCTTAAAAATATAAGCAAAAGAAAACTACCCGAGATCGAATTCACATCTCTAGTTTATTCTGATTTCAACAATAGTTTGTTATTTAATTGTAAACCTCAGATCAAAGTCCCACCGAGTTCCGCGCGCATGATTGACTTGTGCGCTCGTCATGTATTAGCCGCCATGTTCTGGAGCGCTCCTCAGTCCCCCCGAACCGATTGGTGTCTACCCCGCGCGCCCTAACGTTTGGGCACCTCATTTTTGAGGTTAGGGTTCCAAAAAGTTGATTCATCAGCTGATCGATACGACAAATCCCGTAGACCCGTATGGTGCTGAGTGATTGCAAATACGCATTGCATACGTCAAAATGCCCTTGATTTGCTACTATTTTAGTCCTAGTGACATTGTGCGTGACATGTTTGCATTCGTGATTGTATGAAACATTTTATCAGTCGCATCGACTGACTAGTGAGAAGCAAAAGGTACTGACAGTGAAACACCGAAGATGGTAGTGGTAGGATGTGTTCAAGTTTTCCTCGTCGGGTTTTTGTGCATTATCTTTGCAAATTGTTGCAATGGAGCGACGTCGGATATCGAATTGGACGCAAAAGCACAATTGTTGCACAGACTAGATAGTTTAAATCTTTTGTTGTATACTTTCTTGTTAATTCTGACTGTTCTAACGATCTGGACATTCAAACATCGCCGCTTGAGGTTCCTCCATGAAACAGGGCTTGCTGTCATTTACGGTGAGTCGAATCGTCTGCTACAGGCTATTTTCACAAGAACGTAAAAAGTCAATTTTATAGCATTGCCAGCTTTGACCGCAGAGTATTAAGTCACTGTCTCTTTACGTAATTTTCTCGATTGTACTGTGCAATTTTGCAGCAATAAATACCGTGTTAGAATGCTCGGAAAGCAACTGTCATTCAATTCTTTCGTTGGGTTCTTAATCAATAATTCTGTCATTGTTGCTGACTGGATATTGTTTTCCTTTTTGTAGCTTGATTCTTTAAACCCCTCATTTTTTTTTGTTGCCTACCAATTTTTGCATTTAATCGCAAGGGTTATATTTTTTCCACTCAAAACAATAGGCTCTTTATTATAATAGAGAGTAAGTTCTTTATTATCGAGATCGTCCCTTTTTGAAAATTAATACAAAATAAGCACATGATACAAGTTATATTATACGAAATAGAGACAGCACATTTATTGTCCTGATCAAAATATTGATTTTACTGTATCAGGGCTTTCAGCTTTCTGTTTTTTTTTTACATATTACTTACATATTAGAATAATTTGAATGATTTCATACAAACTTTAGAGTATCAAAAAATTCTCATGCTTACCATTTCGGAGCATATGAATTTTTATCGTCTAAGTACCCAGTCTTGCAATTATTTTTTATCTTAATGATAAGAACGGTCCTTGAAAAAATGATCAGATTAGCTACTTATAAAGACAGCATTTAGTGTTTATATTCTTCCTAACTTTTGCGGAATTTTTACCTAATTTAAATTATATTATTTCGAAATGTCTATTTCAAGTATTTTTAATATTCTCTTACCAAATCAATAAATTATGCGAATGCTTAGCACTCTCGTAGAGTTGTCAATAATTTATTGTTGCATGGCCTTGTAAAAATATTGATTTGTTTTTAAAACAATTTCAAATCTGACTCTAATTTTATCTACCTTCAAAATTGAAGATACATATTAATTATCTTCATGGGATTAGAATAACCTAATATACTATCACATTAAAATTAAAAAAAAAAAAAGAATTCAAAATAGATTAAAACTTTTATTTACTATAATTGTGTACAAAACACTATAAAACAGTTTAAATAACTGCTACCAAAATAGGAAACATTTTTTAAAAATCATTAATTTTGAGTGAAAAAAGTGTGTCTTTATTAGTTTAATATGTAAATGCAGTTAATTTAATTCTAGTAGCTTCTATATAATTTATATGGTGAAGACCGAATGGGAAATAACAAACCCTAATTTAGCAGATGTCCATGGAAAATCCCAATAACACGTGTAAGAATTTTGAAAATTCTTGATATTGAGGATATTTTTCTTTGATATAATAAAGTTATTATCCTATAAATTAGTGGGGATTAAAAATTACATTTATAAATTCAAGTCTTGTGCTTTATTATTTTCAGAATTTGCAGAATTTAATCACGTTTTGTAATTTTAGCAAGTTAGTATTTCAACAAAGGCAAAAGTATGATTTCTGCAGACAAATCTTAATTTCAAAGCATTTTAGAGCAGAGCAAATCGGTGTACTCAGTAAAAAATTTTCTCTTCAATGAAAAAAGTCTTTACTCCTTTTTTCTCTGCTTTTGTCTTTTATGAAATATTCTATTGTATCATTTTCTTTCTTTTTGACCTTTTGCCATTCAAAGTGTGTATCGTTGCCAATTTTAAAACCACTTCACTTTTAAGTGCACTCTTCACTTTCTTGCTTCGTATTAACGATCGTATTTTCTATATTGTCACAGGTCTTATAATAGGGGCAATAATCCGTTATGGATTTAAAACAAATAGTGCCATTCTCCACATGCCGGTTGAACCTAGCCCTTATAGTAAATACAATGACACGGTACCACCAGATACGTTATGGTTGCACTTTCCTGAAGATAAAGGAGGGGGCAAGGTGAAGAACAAAACATTTGCTTATAATTTCCGTGGTGAGATTTTTAAGCGAGACAATGAAATTGACCTGAAGGTAATTCAATCAACTTACAAATTTTGTGTAATAAAAGATTGCATGGATCATCAGTCAGTGTTAGTCATAAATTATTTATTTTATTCCAAGAATTTTTCTCAAGTCTTAAAGTTTTCTCCGTAGGATCAAAAATCTTTAAGTTCCATAAAAACGATAAAAACCGATGCGCAAAATATTTTGTATTCATCATAATATGTTGTTTTTTTCTTTATTTAAATTAATGATTCTTTATTTTTAATTTCTTTTTTTAGATGAATTTCTTTGTTTAGATTAATGATAATTTATCAATTACTTTCAGGCGACCTTCGATCCAGAGATATTTTTCAACATTATCCTGCCTCCTATAATCTTCCATGCAGGTTACAGTTTGAAAAGGGTACACCTAGTCTAAATATTTACCAGATTAATGACGAATCTAATTTATCAATTTCCAATCCTAATTGAATATTTATTTCAGAAATATTTTTTTCGCAATCTGGGAGCTATTTTAACATACGCACTGATTGGCACGACGATATCATCATTCGTTATTGGGTAAGAGTTTTTCTTCCGTATTTTGTCTAATAAGGATAACTGGATAAGTGTTTTCTCACGAAGAATAGCAGCATTAATTATTTAGAGGTCATAATGAAAATATTGATAACCACCCAATCCACAGGTCACTCATTGATTAAAATTATCAGTTTATTTTTTTTGTAGAATCGTTCTTGCGAAGAGAAAATTCTGGGTGGCAAGCACAACTCATATCGAGTCTAAATAATCGTATATCAAATAATTATCAATTTTGTTTCTTTTTTTTTTATCAGGATTTTGATGTACGCCTTTATACAACTGATACCAAATTTGTCCACGTCTTACACATTTTTGGATACTCTCTATTTTGGTGCGCTGATATCTCCCACGGATCCGCTCACAATCATTTCCATCTTTAACGATCTGCACGTCGACGTTAATCTTTACGCTTTAGTGTTTGGAGAAAGCGTTCTGAACGATGCAGTTGCCATTGTACTTAGCGGGTAAGATTTTCTTGAATTAATAAATAGATTTCTGCTTAATAAATATTTTTTATTATTAAAGTTTTAAAGATACTTAAAAGATTGCGATTCTTATAGGATTTGTAAACTCTGTAAGCAACTTATAGATTTTATAAAACTATCTTTGAAAGTTGATATAAATTACCAAGTAAATTACCACTTTGAAATTTGATCCTAATTACCAAGTTGACTTTGAATTTAATTTCTTTTAATTTTTTTGATTTACAGTTCTATTCAGCATTATCGCTCACAATCCGGAACAGGTGGTTTCGAGACTATCGCATTCTTCCAAGCTTTGGGTGACTTTGCAGGAATATTTAGCCTATCTCTCTTCATCGGCGCTACTATGGGATGTATCACAGCACTACTCACAAAGTTCACGAGAGTTAGAGACTTCCCACTCTTGGAATCTGCTCTATTCGTTCTTATGTCCTATAGTACCTTTCTCATCGCCGAAGCATCAGACCTCACTGGCAAGTTTACCAAATTTCTTTAAATAAATCCAGTAGCGAGTAATTATACAGCACTGTTCTACTAACGCTTGGTACATAATGCGTTGTTTTACTTTGAATATAAAACAACTGATGTACTACTTAAGAACATTTCGCTTTTATTTTTTGTTAATCTTTTCAAAATGGAGATGTTTCAAACAGATTTTTTATAAATTAAAAACGAAAAAAAGAACCAAAGTAGACGAAACAAACAAAAAAAGTTTTCAATTTGGACTATCTACGTAAAAAAGTTTTCAATTTGGACAATCTACGTAAAAAAGTTTTCAATTTGGACAATCTACGTAAAAAAAGTTTTCAATTTGGACAATCTACGTCAAGTATGAAAAATAATTTTTCGCGAAGATAAAAAATGTCTTCTGTAAATGAAAGACATTTTTTATTTTTTCAAAAAATGCGTTATTTGAATGGTTCTTGACTTAGAAAAATTTCTTTTAAGTAGAAAAATATGAGGCAAAAAGGTTTAGGTAGAGAATTTTTATTTAAATGTGGAAAAATTAAAGCAATTTTTTAATTAAAAAAGGCATTTGACGCCGTACCTTTTTGTACGACAATCTCAGATATTTAGGTTAAATATCTAAACTTATATGGGTGATTTTCATCAAAAACGGCAATTTCGTGCCTGGATTATTAAAATATTAAAAGTGATAAAAATGGTGTTTTTTTGCTTAGATATATGTATGGTGGTGTACCATACACGTATGCAACGTGGTCACACAGGATCATTTTATTTGTTTATAAAAAATGAAGTTGCAAAATCATAGGGTGCCAGGGGAATTACATGAGGGCCAGGGGAATTACAATTTTTGTAATAAACTTCTAATATTCGTGAATAAACATAATTTTTATTACAAAATAGGTTTTGTACAATGTTAATACAAAATATGTATAGCATATGAAACATAATACAGCAAAATTTTAACGCTACATTATAATTGAAGTACAACATTTGATTGAATTCGATTACAATAAAATGACTGGGAATACCGATCCTCATAATTTCTTTTTTGACTTACTTTGTTTTGTACTTTTATCATTTTTCTTAGATTTTGAATCCTTGCTTTTTTCTTTTTTTAGACTCTTATCATATTGTTTTTTAAAAGAAATCGATCCCATGTGATAATTCTGACAGGGGCTTTTAACATCGCATTCATAGTAACTTAATTCGTTGAAATTTATCTTATCGGGATTATCCCTATTCCATACCCATATTACAATGAATTGAAAGAGATATAACTTATGCAAAGGGATTAAATTTTTCAAAAGCTTTTCGATGCTAAAGCCTAGAATTTTACTAATCCTTTTGTAAAGTGACAGTTTCCTACTCTTTCTTTCTCTGTCTCTTTCTTTTCGATAGTATTATTCATCCAGCTTATTTTGATTAAATATATATGGCTTATTACTTAGTATATTAAATGCATGTAAACTATAAATGCCAAAATTGACAAAAAAGTACGTTAAAATCTTATTTTGTGGCGAAAATATGTCCGGGAACGGTACATGCCAGGGGAGATTATACTTAAAATAATATTAATTTAAAAAAATATATGATAGAAATCCTTTATTTTATTTGTTTACATGAATCAACATTCATGCATAAGTAGATGAAATGACTATATTCTCTACTATTTGTTTTAAAACTTGTTAGAAACTTCAAATTGCTCTAAAATATGCCAAGGGAGATTACACGCCATATTTTTCTTAGTTTAAAGAAAAAATAAATTAAATGTTCAAAACGTACAAGTGATTTTGTTTGAAGCTTACTAGGATACAAATGTTGTGATACAACTTATTTAGAATATCTTGCTTTTCTTAGAAATACAACATGCCAGGGGAATTACAGTAAAAAAGGTACGCGCCTGATTTTCGCGGAAAATGTCTTATATTTTGCTTATTACATATTTTAGCATTGATGCAAAAGTTATAATTTATGGAGTACATCTTTACATTTATTTCCTATGACGCCAAAAAACATATTTTCGCAAAACAATTTTTCTGCAGAGTCTGAACTGCAAAGGATCATCCCCAAATCAAAAAGTGGTTACAAAGTTCAATATGCTCTGAAGGCTAAGATAAAAAATATAAAAACGTGTCTTCAATATCATTAAATTAGACTATATACAAAATTAATTTAAGCTAAATTTGAATTATCAAAGTTGATAATTGCATCTTCAGTTATATGTAGAACCATCCGACCCATGCCAGGGAAGATTACATTTCGCACTTTCGCGAATTTTTAGATATAGAAATTTTTTTTAAGTTTTACAAATACCCCTAATAAAAGCAAACATACTGCATTGAAAACACCTAGACTCATTATATTAGCGTCTTTAATTAATAAAATATTTAGCGGTTACACAAATGTGCATATTTCATGAGAATCACCCATATATCAAAAGTCGGCGAATTTTACCGAGGCTATTTTTTTTAACTGGACGAAAGAAAGGATTTCTATCATTTGATGACATTCCAAAAATTTTTTATTCAAAGGTTAGATTATAACCATGCAGTCAAAAGCATATTTGAAAATATAGAAGTTTAATAATTCAAATGTGATTGTAATATTATAATTTTCTCCGCCTTTTTTCGAAAATAAAATGAATGAAAAAGTGCAAAATATTTTTACATTATCAGACGAAATAAGATTAGGTTTTTAAAAAACTAACAAGTAAACTTGTAGTAAACGTTTAAACTCTCATTAGCTTAAGTTTCCGATATTTTACAATAATTTGAACTACCCAATTCCCATATGAGATATGAGTTAATCCACTGTCTTTCTTCTAAACCAAGTTGCGACCATATTTAAAAAAATATAATCTTCAAACATTATTAACATTGGTATATTTGGCGTTGATTTTTCATTTTATAAAGTATGAATTATTTATATTCTATTTTTAAATCGAGGTGCTTGGGTGTAGGCAAAATGGCCCTTTCAACACATATTTAAAAGTCTTTAAACCAGGAAACTATTCAAAGTTACTCTGGTGATGATGCAGCGATCGATAACACTTTAAATTTTTTATTCTATTGCTTAAATATTAATTTCAAATGAAAATAATGGCTAAAAAATATATTTGAAGGATGGCAGTACAAAACTAGGTAACCAACATTTTTGTCGAAAATGGGCTTTTTGCATAAAAAAATTCTTAAAAAATCAAATACACGTTGTGTTAAACCGACAGTTTTTAAAGATAATTTTTACAATTTTAATAAAAAAATTCTGAGAAAATTTGACAAGTATAAATGCATCTCAAAGAAGGTTTTCCAGATAGAAATTAATTTAAAAAATTTTTTGCTTAGTTGCAAAAATTGAAAAGTAGAGTTTTCCAAAACTGTAATTTTTTAAAGAAATTTGATATCAATTAAATTTGATTAAAGAAAAAATATAATTTTATTTTTTGATCAGATTTTCAGCGAAAAATTGTTTGACTCAGTGTAATACCATCACACTAAATCTTGATTTTCTCGGAACAAAATAATTTATTTTTATCAAAAATTTTTTCTTATTCACTGTCCCCGTATCTCGGGAACATTTTTTTATTTTTCTGTTTGAACAAAAAATTGTATTCTTTAGTACAATCCGCAGCCGAGCCTGCTCTAATTTTTGGTTACTGTCACTTCGAGATTGTTAACTTCCACATGTATTTCCTCAAAACTGAATAACTTTTTCTAACCAAAATTTTTTAGCCACAATTCAGCAACACTTCAGCTCGGAAGTGGACTTTTGTTTTATCTTTAAATGGCGATTTCGATTGTACACAATGTTTTTTCACTCTCCTGAAAAATTCACATTTTGTTGGTTATCTAGTTTTGTACTGCCACCCTTCATTTGAAGTGGCATGTCAAAATGTGTATTTCTACAGATATTCAAACCTTCACTGTAGAAAAAGTACTTTAGATACAATTTTGAAACTTGCCAGGATTATTGTTCCCCCAAATCTGTTTCCAATTTCACCGGAGATGAGTCCACAATTATTTTTGTTTAATATAAATCAATCCGGGAATTTCGTATAAAAGTTATAAACAGTACTTTTCACTAACTCGTAACTTTTTTCCAGGTAACTTGAAGAATATGGGACTTGGATCATATCTAAGTTTCTTCAAAATATATACCTCCTTGAAATTTTACTTAAGTACTTTGCTTATTAGTTCTTAAAACAATTTAATTCAAAAATTCACTCGCAAAAAGGTTATTTACAAATAGATTGTATTATGCGCTGAAGATAGTAAGAGAATCAGTAACCAATAGTATAATTGAAAAGAATTTTAAACTTAAAAAAAAGAATAGTCGAACGGAACTACTATTTTCTTACTAAGTTCAGTACTTAACGTAATCCTTTGAAAAATAACCTTTTTACGAGTGAATTTTTTAATTAAATTATTTTTAAAACTAAGCAAAGTACCCTCGTGAAATTTCAAGGGGGTGTATATTTTGATGAAACTTAGATATGATCCAAATCCCATATTTTTCAAGTTTCCCAGAAAAAGTTACGAGTTAGTGAAAAGTGCTGTTTATAACCTTTTATACGAATTTGCCGGATTCATTTCTATTAAATGAAAATAATTGTGGAGTCATCTCCAGTGGAATTGAAAACAAATTTGGGGTAACAATATAATTCTGGTAAGTTTCAAAATTGTATCTAAAGTACTTTTTTTTTACAGTGAAGCTTTGAATATCTGTAAAAATACACATTTTGACATGCCACTTTAAATATATTTTTAGCTATTATTTTCACTTAACCCTCAAATACCACACTAGTGCGAATTCGCACCAGCAAAATTTTCAAACAAGTATGACATTTCAGAAAAGTTCTCCTCATTTTTTCTTTTTTTGCTATTTAAAAATTGTTTATTACATTTATTTTTATTACCATTGTATTTCTCAATAATTTTTACCCCGCAAAACGTATCTTATAAGTTATAATTACTTTATTTATGCACGAATTATTAACATTTAAAAATGCGAAATCCCAATTCCCACTAGTGTGGTATATACGTATGCGCAGATGGAGGGTTAAAGGGTCTTTGCTGGTTAAAATTAATATTTAAGCAATAGAATAAGAAATTTAAAGTGTTACCTATCGCTGTATATTTTGACGAAACTTAGATATGATCCAAATCCCATATTTTTCAAGTTTCTAAGAAAAAGTAACTTTTTGTTACTTTTTGCAAAGTTACCAGAGTAACTTTGCATAAGGCTGATTCCACGTGAGATTTTAATCTAAATTTTTGATTGTTTTGAAAATGTTTTCTCTTGTTCTAGAGAGAAAAAAAATCGACACGTATTTTTTCAAAATATGATATGGATATTTTACGAGATATCGATTTTTTTATTCATCGACTCCAAAAAAACAGTTTCAAATGCTTCGTAAATCGCTCACTTTTCTACTGACCCTTAGCTATTTTAGGGAAAAATTTGCCATGTGGTTTACTTCAAAGTGCACGTTTGAATGGTAAATAATCCATTCGTTGAATAATTTTTATGCAACAATTTCTTAAACAATTTGTATTATCTCAAAAGCGACCTATTCAAAATGAATAATTTTTTCTGTAATTTGTTATTATAGTATATGGAATACCGTGTAAAAATTTTAGAATGGAAATTGGCCCAAAATTATAAAATGATAGAAACCCTTTCTTTCGTCAAGTTAAAAAAAAAAATAGCTTCAAAATTCACCGACTTTTGAAGTTTTGAACATTAGGTTATACTCATGTATGAAGCGTTAGTAAAACAATGTTGTATGTGAATATTAATAGTAAAACATTGCTGTATGCGACGCGACATACAGCTTTGTGTGACTTAAAAATCATATTAGGAATCATTAGGACCTGAAGGGCATATTAAATAAACTAAATGCAGAACATAGTAGACCGCAGAGGCAAAAGAAACTATTAGTCAGGAAATTAAGATAAAAAATTCAAAATTATTGCACGATTTTAGTTTTTTGAGCTTCCTGTAAAATCGTCCAAATGGCGCATAATGCACTATTATAGAGCACGCTTCAAATATTTTTAAAAGACTTATTTTGTTTTCTGCAGGTGTCGTAGCCGTTTTGTTTTGCGGAATCTGTCAAGCTCATTATACTTACAACAATCTAAGTCCAGATTCTCGTCAAAGGACGAAGCAGCTCTTCGAATTACTCAACTTTCTAGCGGAGAATTTCATCTTTAGTTACATTGGCGTGTCGATGTTCACGTTCCCTAAACATCACTTCGATCTTGGATTCATTTTCGCAGGATTCGTATCCTTTGAAACTTGCTTTAAAGTAAATATTAAGAAAACTTGGTAATTAAAACTTTAATAGAATTTAAAACAATTTGAAGACACTTTGATAGGAATCCAAAATTGAAAATATCCTTATCATATCGAAATCAGTTCTGTGCGATGTTAGGAAGAGCAGCCAACGTTTATCCCCTCTCGTTCCTGATGAACTTGGCGAGGAAACCCAAAATTTCGCTGAATTATCAGCACATGCTTTTCTGTGCTGGCCTAAGAGGAGCAATGAGTTTCGCTCTGGCGATTAGAAACACTGTCTCAGAAGCCAGACAAGCTATGCTAACTACTACTAGTCTCATCGTCATATTGACGGTGATTTTTCAGGGTGGAGCGACCACACAGTTCTTAAGCTGGTTCAAAATACCGTGAGTAAAAAGCTACATATCAAAAGAAGAAACTCTTATTAATGAAAGTTTTTTTGGAAAGAGGACACAAGGAGTTCTTTTTGTCCTCTTTCCAAATTCTATTTTTTTCCAAGGGGTAAAAGATTCAATTATATTTTACAAATTCAAAGTATCCACTAAAATTCTCTATTTTTTCTTTCTTTCAAGAGTCGGTGTAGATGAAGAAGTAGAAGGTTTATCTCATAACGGCGTCAGAAGCGTGAGTACTTTAGAAAATCTGTTGTCGTGTGCTTTTTCGATTGTGTATGTGCGTTTTAGTGTTTTGTGCTAAATAATCGTATTTACTTGGAGCGAGGCTCTGATTAAAACAGGACGTTGCGTCTCTTGCATACTTTATAAGCCTAGAGTCGCCTTGAAATTGAAATTAATTGAGGGCAAAACTTTATTTAAGTTTGAATCATGTTTTAATCAAGATTCGTTTATTTGTGCAAATCAAAAATTTAACAACAATACTAAAAGTATCAATGATTCGTGATTCGCTTTGTTTTACGTTGACAAGACCTCATTTATTTTCAAATTTCTGAATTTATAAATTTATTTGACAAAGCTTTCATTTTCAAATGTCTGAATTTATAAATTTATTTGACAAAGCTTTCATTTTCAAATGTCTAAATTTATAAATTTGACAAAGCTTTTGGTTTTTAAAACAAAATATCAGTCGACGCGTTTCTAGCATTTTTTGAACAATATTCTTAAAGTAAATTATGGAGAATTTATTGTGTGAAATTGATACGTGCTTGTTGAAGTTTCCTGACTCATAATTTCTGTCACGTCTATCAATGAAATAGATAGTTATTGTAATCAGAGACAGCAACAGGTTTGCAATCACTTTACTGAACGTACTTGCCCCTATGTTATTCTACTTTATATTTATGTTTCCTTATTTATATTTATGTTTCCTTATTCATATTTATTTCTGATGACTCTTCAGAATTATTTAACTTTTCATTTAATGTTTTCTAACGTTCCGAAGTTAAAAAATTATTGAAGCATGTTTTTACTAAAAGATTAACGCCTTTTTACTGGTTTCCTCTAATTTTATTCCTTTCCCAATGATTTAACTGTTTTCAACATTTTGCTTAATTCATTTTTAATTAGACGAGCATGTGAATTAATTGTTAAATTACCTTGACATGTTGTCCCTTTCTGTCCAATTGCTTTCACCCAGGTGTACAATTCTGTGGATACCACCGAAGTGCGTACGTTGTTAACAGGTTGATAATTATGTGCACACTGACATAAATTCTTTTATTTATGATTCATAAAAAGAAGAGTTAAATGCTACCACAGAAACTTTAAAAACGATTATAACTAACCACAACAAACCTCAAACGTGTCTAGCATGAATGCACAAATACTATCCAGGAAGCTTTTCACAATTAAAATATCTATTCTGTATATTTTTATGCATGTGATTATTGTAAAAGATTTAATGATATGGAGATTAAAAATACAAATTACAATTGTTAATAGTCCGGTGGCGAAGGTGGCTTTGGCGATCTGGATATGCGACGGGAGAGAAGTCCCCCGGTATGTTTGAACAGGAGTTTGAAAAGTGGCACATAGGATACTTGTGATTTGATGAGTCGATTGATTAATTATTCATTGATTTTTCGTGCACTCGAGAGCGTAATTGATCGTTAAAGTCCGACAATGCTACAATCGTTAATTTTCGAATTGCGTTTTTCCTGCACACTATTTTTATTGTTATCTACAGTTTTAACTTCAGATTAATTATAAACGTCATTCTTTTTTCTACGATTTTATATTTTTTCCTGAAATATTTCTCTAATCTGGGTTTTGTTTTAAATTAAAGAAAGTTCCTTAGAGAAATATTTTCAAAGGAAATTCGTGGAAAATTCGGCCCTGTTAACATCAGCCTTGCTCGTATAAATCTTAGGTGGAAAGTAAACAGCTTGATTTTAGAGATTGCTTGATCAAATTGTTTGTTGCCTGTGCTGCTTTTTTATATTGATTTATTTATTATTTTTTTATATTTATTTATTATTTTTTATATTGATTTATTTATTATTTTTTTGTATTGATTTATTATTTTTTGGTTATCCATTCTGTATGCCCTGAGTCGATAAAATATTATTTTTTTGCAGCTTATTATTTTGAATGAGTGTATAATAATTAACAGGAAAAATAATTTGGAAAATAACAATTATATTTTTGAAATGTTATCAAGAGCATGAAACTGCTTGGAAAAGCACTTGAGATCATTTGCACCATTGTTTTCTAAAACGATTAAATTACTAAGGTTCCATATTCCTACTAGTTTAATTAAATAATTCACATAATGACATAAAATAACATGGAGCACGTTTTAATTGATGTTTAGTGAGAATTTAGAGTTTAATTAACGTTTAGAGCTTAGTGAGAGTTTTGAGTCGTTTTGAAGTTCCTTTTTTGAACGGAATATCTCGAGGACGAGGAAATAGACAGGATGGATAACTAAATATCATCGTTCACATTTCACAGTACAATTCTATGCAGGATGGACCTTCGTCGGGACCTGGATCGAAGGCGAATGAAAAAGCTCTTCTTGCGAGGGTTTGGGGTAATTTTGATACCCGTTTTATGAAGCCGTTGTTAACGCATTCGCGTCCTACGCTTCTTGAAACTTTACCAGTTTGCTGCAGCCCACTAGCTAGGATTCTTACTACCACCCAACAAATGACGCAGGTAAGAACACAGATTTAAGATTCGACTATTTTTACATTCTCATCATCATATGAGAAGGTATTAGTTTTTTTTCTTTTGTTTACAAAAGCTTGCATCAGTTTAATTTGAATTCTTGAAAAAGATGAGGGTGTAGTTTTACCAGCTGAAATAAGATCACAAGAAAAATTAATTAATTAATATAATAAAAATACCAATCGGAGAAGTTAAGAACTCTTAAATTTTACCTTAGAATTTGACTGTTCTAATACATTATCTAGTTGAAGTTCTGTTACTATTGTTTTTTCCTGAAAAATTCTTAAGGAACTCCTGAAGATTTTGTTGCATGGGATAATTCAGTATTTTAAATATTTTATAGATTTGATATAAATTGTTATAAAATTGATATAAATGAACAAAAAAAGTTTAATAAAGAAATATTAATATTTCCTAATCTGGAGTCGCTGAATTCTTTTGCAAATCTCTTTTAGAATTTGTCTATCATGAATTAAAATAATCTCTAAGCGTTAATAAAAATTTGTCTTACTGCAATGCTAATTATTCGAGGCTTTAATTAAAATTTCTGGCTTGAAAGCGAATAACTTTTTTCATTTTTGGTCTCTTGCTGTAGAAGAGGTCACTTTTAATTATTTTTTTCTAAATGTAGTTACTTATTCCACTTTAAAAAAAATTTTAGTCACTTTTCTCATTTTTTTCCTTGAAGGTAATAGAAATAATTCTCCTTTATATTTCGTTCTCTGATGAAACTTATTGCCATGCTGAAGTGTTACTTTGTTTGTCACATTCTGAAAGTTTATGATTTGTAAATCTTTCAAAATCTATAAAAACTTTCAAAATTTATTAACATCCTACAAAAGTTTTAAAACTTATTTGAAATCTGTTAAAATTCTTCAGAAAATTCTACACTATCCCAAAGTCTTCCAGAATCCTCCAGACTCTTTCAAGATCCTTCAAATTCTTCTCAAATCTTCCATAATTTTCAAAAAATTATCTTTCTCCAGAATTTCAGACTTCCATAATCTTCCAGAATCTCTTAGAGTCTTCTTACTCTTTAAAAACCTTATCTGAAGTCTCTAAAAATTCTCCAAAATATTCGTGACTGTTCCAGCATCTTCTGAAATCTAGATTCTTTAGGATTCTTTCATAATCTTTTACAGTTTATTAGAAAAAAAAATCTGAAAGAGACTAGAGGATTTCAGACGTTTGCGGCAGAGTTCAAAAGATTTTAGTTTGTTTAGTTCTAAAAGATTCTGAAACAGCGTAGAATATTTTTGAAAATTATAATAAATTTTGGGGTGTATCTGAAAATTTTAGAAGATTTTAGAATACTGTGAAAAATTCTGGATATCTCTGTAAGAGTTCAAAAGATACTGGAAAATTTTAGAAGATCCTAAAAAATGCTTGAGGATTTTAGAAGATTTTGGAAGAATTATGAAGCTTTTGAATGATTCTCAAAAATTCAAAAAAAAAAAAACCTAGAAGATTCTAAAGGATTTTGAGGCATTTAATGAATTTGTGGCATCTAAAAGTGTTGGGAAAATTTAAAATAGGTATTCTAGACGATTCTAAACGTTTGTCGAAAGTTATAGAAGATTTCATGCAGGATTTAAAAAATCTTACACAGTTCCAAAGATTTTGAAAGTCTAGAAATTTGTGGAGTATTTTTTAGATTCTAGATTGAAATCATAATATTTTTTAGGAGTTTTTGTAAGATTCTGGAGAATTGCAGCAGACTTATTTCGGAAGTTTGATTCACTGGCTGGCCTGAAATTTTTTCCCACAAACATTTTTAATTCACAGAAAAAAAAATTTCTAATTTATGATTCGATTTCTTTTTTATCTTTCGTTTTGATAAAAAATTAAATATTTACTGTCTGATAACAATGTTTTGATTTAAACTAATTTATTTATTTTTCAAAATAACTTCATTTAAAAAATTGTTTAATTTAAAAAAATACATCTGATATTCGAATTTAAAACGAATTTTGTGCTATTTTATGAGCAGGAGGACATGGGGCGAAAAGTGGATTCCGATTCCGATCTCTGTCTTGATGATCGCGAGATGGAAAGACGAAGAGCAAGTAGTATTCAACCGGTGAGTTATCATCAACCTAATCTGAATTACACAGTCAATCCGTGTTACGAGCCTAACGGCACGGATTTAGGTAACAATCGAGACGAACCCTATGTAATACTCAATCTAAACAGACGATAGGGATGAATTTCCAAATTTCTATATTTCCAAATCAAAAACCAACTGTACTAGTATTTTTACTAATTTCTTTTCCCTTTTTAATGATTTTGCTGTTATAACACTTTTTTCAGTTCGTTCTCGTTTACCATAGCCCTAATATTTTAACGTCTCGAAACTGTAACTCTTATACTTTGATGTTCGCATTTCGTATCAAGGTGACGCCAAGTTTTTCCAGTATTCGTATTTTTTTACCAGAATTGTTAATACATCCATTGATAATTCTATGGATCCTTGGTACGATATTGCCACCCAACTAATATGCATGTAAACCATAGTTTTAGAAAACTGGCATCGATCCACACAAAGTTTGACCAAAGAGCAAAAAAAGAACAAATTTTTTAAGGAGAGTTTTGTTAATAAATTTATTTTATTTAGAACTGATGTGTTCAGCTTATTTTATGTGTGTATCGCTGCCTTGCAAGGCAACCTTTCGGACTAATGTTTATCCTCATGCTGCTCACAACGCATGTGTCACAAATTACTACGAGGGCTTGCGACCTTATAATTCTCTCAATTCTGCTTGACTGGAAAATCTCAATCAAATCCGGAATTCAGGGAGAGAATCGTTGCTTGAGAAAATTTCTTGTCAGTTGAGTAATAATCTGTGACCCATCAAAAACATGGTAACTGAAACTAACAAATACACTTCTACACTTCGAAAATTATGTTTAATGTGCATCAAGGGGATTTTGTCGAATTTAATTAATGGGTTTCGCAGCACTCTGCTGAAGATTTTTGTCGCTTTGGCATTTATTTTGTGCTTTCGTGCCCCGTCTGTTTGTGGCAATTTGTCACCGACCTGCACTCTGACTTAATTCTAATCGATTTTTTTAGACAAGAAGGGATGATGATGATGATGACCTGAGAATCATGGGTATGGATGGATTTATTCCTTTACGAACTTTATGAGACAAGATATGCGAGGAGCATTTTGAGAGAACTTTTCTCTTCACGATAACGACATTTTGAAAATTTTCGCCAATGAAAAGCGAGCAATGATAATAAAAAAGAAAGCGAGGGATATTAAAAGTCAAAGAAAGTAAAAATTCGATACCTCTGCAAGAATCTTAATAATGATGAAAAAAAACATCGATTCGTAAAAACTTGACTGAGCAAATTTTCAACAAAAACAGAAGACAGTATTACAGTAGATTCAGATTCATGTAGGCTTGGAAGCTTAATTCCATCAGACTTCAATAATTAAAAAAAAAATTGTTTACAATTGTTCCTATTCAACAGCTAGTTCCACCAAAATATGCAGATATTGAAAGACTGATCGAATGATCACTAGTGAAAGACAATTTTTAGAGTTTCTCTTTTTTTTTCAGCCTGTACATAATTGACAGCTACTTAATGTTAGATTTATTTTTATCGTTATCTGCTGATATGATAAAAGTCGAAGGTGCTTATTTTTAAGTTTACAATGCGTTCTAATAAAGATTATTTTTAATTTTGTGATAAAATATTTCTGAATGTAAATGATTATTGTAAACAGATAATATTTTTAGCATCGAATTGCGTTAGATTTAAAGCCTCATTCTTTATTCTCTTTATTCTTAATTAGACTGTATAAATTTTAGAATTGAGACTCTACATAGATTCAGGAAATTTAATTCAATTCGCTCTTGAAACGCGGAGTGTCTCGCAAAGTTGGAGAAATAAGTAAAAATCTAATAACAATTTAAAAGGGTTACAAATATTTTCCTCTTTTTTTTATTGAAATATAAATACTGACTTTTTTATCTTGTCGCCACGACCTTAGAAGACACACGTGGTTTTACTTATTCTTAACGAATTTATGAAAGTAGTAGTAGTAGAGATATAAAAAATATCGATATCGCCCTTTGAAATAAACCGACGGGACTAAAAATATAATTTAAGGTGCGTGATTGATAACATTAAGCATAATTTTCCAATCTCTCACTTTTCATGATGCTTTATTACGTTAAACCAAACTCAGCCGTTCAATGCGTTTCCCAAAGTTGCTTCTTTTCCTCCGGTTTGCTCGTTTAATTTTTTGTGCTTTATTTAAACATCTTATTAACCTTAACAATGTATGAATAATTGGAAATATGGTTGAAATTATTAAAGTTCGAATTTTCTTCAGTAAATTAACTTTTAAAAGGACGTAGAAATTTTTGGGTTTATATTGATCAAATTTTCGAATTCTGATCAACTCTGAAAGATTATTTTCTCTTGTGATAATCACGAATTTGAAAAATGCTGAATTTGACAGTTTTGGAAAATTTATTTAGGAGCACAAGTATTTTTTGGGAATATATTTTGGAACATTATTTCAAGCTTCTTCTTTTTCAGAATTCACTTCAAAAAAATAACTTTACTATTCAAAGGCAATAACTTTTAATACTTTATATTTTAGAATTTTTCTAGTCCTCCAATGTCTTCAGAACATTTTTAAAGTTGCATATCTTAAAAAATAAGTGCAGGTTTTTACGTTTTAAACTTAAAATGAAAAATAAAAATACAAATTTAAACGATAGTGTCTGATTTACAAATAGATAGTTGGAAATAAAATTTTGTTGAGTAGCGAGACTAGAATAGTATTTTTCAGAAAGAGTCCTCTAATTTTTTATAATCAAAATAATTTATTATTCTAAATAATTTAAACTACAAAAGAATAGTACCTTTACAAATTCTGCATGATATTTTAAAACTTTTTTTGTAATTCTAGATTTTTGCAAGAATGATTGAAGCCTTAGAATTCTTATTTTTTATTTAAAAATAATAAATAGTTTAAGAATCTAACTTTTCAAAGATATCAATGTTTTATCATTAATTATAATGATAATATAATTCATTAATTATATGCGTCAATAAATTATCAATTTATCAGTTTATCAAATTATCAATTTATTCTATCAAAATAGAAGGATCATTTTGGAAACGTATCGAAGGATTGAAAAGCGAATTTCACTTTGACCTACAAAACAATGTTTCCGTTGAAAGAGTCACATAATCCAAAAAAGGATACACACCTGTGTTACGATCTTGTTAAAGGTACAATGTATAATTGTTATTACTGAATCGCTTTTGCATGCGGCCCGAAGGATCCGATTTTAAATCAGGTTTTCGACTACATGTGAGAGTCTACGATCAGACTGCCAAGAGCATAATTATATATTTAACAAATATTTGTCTTTTTAACAATTTATTCAAATACTACCTCGCGTAGAATCTGTACTGATTTCGTACCAAGTTACGATTAGATTAGGTTTAAATGGCGAGGCTGAGTCAAATATTACGCAAGTTTAATTGTACGAATTTCGACAGAGTGCTAGTGTACAATAAGATTGTAGATTTTAATAGAAAACAATCTTCCTTCCTATTCTACCTTTCTTTTCGTAGATTGTAGTTTATTCTTTAAAAACTATATCAGAATTTAATTTATTGTTAGTATTCAAAGTAAATTTTCTAAGCGCAGCTTTTGGATTTTATTTTTATTTTTGTGGGTAGCAATGAAACTTTGAAACTAAGACCATTAATGACAATAAAGAGAGAGGATTTTCACGATAGTAAAATAGGCAATGAGTAAAATATTTCAAAATTTTTATATTTAGAAAAATAATCCAAGAAGTTTGAGATTTTTTTGAGCTGCTGGTTTTTTTACAAATAATACTTTCTCAAACAATACAAATAATACAGTTTTTACTTTCGAGGAAATCTTTTTTCCGAGCATTCGCTTTTTTAATATATAAATCTATAATAAGCCTCAAGTGTGCGTTGGACTTTGGACTTTTCTTTTTTAAAAATCTGCTCTCCAGCTTCTGCGAATCAATATTATTTTCCTCTCAGCATGAAGTGGTATGGTATTTTTTTTTTATAAATCTGCTTTCCTCAACACAATATCTAATCTGTTTTCTTTTTTCCTACTTATTTTTGTTCTTTTTGATTCAAAGTGTTTTTGTTTCAATTTTCAGTGTTACACAATATTTTCAATGTTACACAATATTTTGCTGTATTTTACGAGAAAAGCAATTCTGTCTTGTTGCACTTTTTTAATTGGAGTAATACCTTCTCTGATGAGAGTGTAAAAAAATTCGTGAATAACTTTTATTCTTTGAAATACCATTTAAAATATTTATACTGTCGCTGATGCAAACTTGTTTTTCTCGATGTATAAAAGTTTTGTGAATTTCTATTTATTTGTGTTCGTCTTATTTCTTCACAGACAGAAATACGGAGTCCCTCAAACAGATCACATTAATTGAAAACGGCTTTCTTTGTACGTAATTCTGAAAATCAGAAATCTCCTTCGTTTTCCACTGTTTATCTACAGTTTACAAGATTAACTTTTCTTTCTGATTTATTTTACGTGTATCACTTTTATCTGTAAATAATGTTTCTCGTTAATCATCCTGTTATTCCAATATATGTATTTTCTCTGCGTTTTGAACGTCTTGTTTTGTTGTTTGCTTTATACAAAATCCAGATACAAACAGACTCACATACAGAATACAAATACAAAAATACATATATAGAGAGACGCATGTTTATCAATACGATTTTTTCAATTTATTGTTAGATTGTTATCACGAATTTGAAATACAGAGCATTTTATTAGTTTAGTATGAAGCGTTCAGACTTAATCAGGTAGATGGATCAGTATTAAATGACCGAAGGATAGTAATGATAATAATTAATAATAGCTTGGAACAAATTTTAATTTTTACGAAAAGTTATCCTTTTTTTTGTAAATGCAGGTTGGTTCGAAAAATGAAATCGGAATAAAGGACAGTTTTCAGGACTATTCAAAGAAAATAGTTTTAAAAATGTTTACCAAAAATCCATGAATTGTGTTCTAATTCAAATGTCGCAATAAGTTAATGAAGGGGATTGTCATCGAAATCCAAGTCTTGATTTCGTGATTTAAAAAATATTCATGTAAACCAGTTAATTTCCTCTTTATATTTTATGTATTTTCAAATTCCAATTTTTGTTCTTATTAGAATTTTTTATTCCGATTTTTTTGAATAAATAAAGATCCAAATTTTTTCGAAGAGACCTGCATGAATTGAAGGAATATTTGTTTGGTCCTTAGCGGATTTCTTTTGGTTTTGAAGCATATATACATTAATTTAAAGTAGGTTCTTGACATATTTTAATAATTTATGGAACAGCTGGGAACTGTGACAGGAGAAGTTGGTCCGGGACCACTACCACTACACACACGCGTCGCCCTGCCAGGTTTGATTGGCAGACACTTATAATAAAATTACTCTCGATAATCGGCTTCCATTAATAATTGTCACATCTTTCATGAATGTACAATTTTATTGTACAACCCTGAGCATAATTTGTATTATTCGATATTACATGTAATATGTATTATTCGATAATACATGTAATATGTATTATCATTTAGCAATGTAAATGCTAAATTTGGAAGTATCAGTTTTCTTTCGTCATTTAACTTTATCGCTTGTAAATTTTATCTTGCCACTTCTTATTTTAGAAGCTATGATTCACAGTGTATATTCTGTATCAAAGCTAAAAGCTGATATTTCTGTAGAGATAAGAAGTACAATTTAATAAAAATATTTTTAAACAAAACTTTTCAACCTCTATAAACGTTGAAAAATTTGAAAAATCACAGTTGTTTTAAATTCGCAATTTGATTTGTTCTAAATTAAAGTCAAATTGATATTTAGATCATTGTTTTAGTGGTTCGTGCTTGCTAAATTTTGTCTTGAATTTAACAATTAGTGTTTTTTTAAATTTAAATGTCAAGTTCAGAATCGCCCGACAATCGAGGCTGGAATGAAATAACCGACCGAGGTTGTTGCAATAAAGTGAGATCAAAATACGATTGCGAAATTATGTGCTAATGCAAGAAGTACAGTGAAAGCCCTAGAAAAATTAAGATTATTCGAACTGTGTACTGCTCGCATTAATTTATTTCGCTTCCATAAGAGACGTGAGTAAATCCATAAGGCCCAATTTGTTGCCTGTACTTTACTTTTCATTTCAATTTTGGCTGTGATTGTCTTATGAAAACGTTTGTATTCGTGTAACGCATGAGACATTAACATCTGTTAGAGAGTATCGTTCAATCATACTTTAATTACTAGAATGTACTCCATCGGAAAGGGATTTTGTGTACCTCGTTAGTGGATATACGTTGTAAAATAATTGATAAGTTAATCTTTTATTTGTGACGCCGGAAGGAGATCGCCTCTTTTTTGCGATCGTGTTCGTCATAGATACATGTATTAATATATAAAAATTGTACTGTAATAATAAATTAACAATAATATTGTGATACACGGTAATCGACACAGTGTTTAATAAAAATCTTTGTAAATATATCTGTATCTATCTTGATAAATATAGTATCTAAGTACTATGTGTACCATTGTCCGTAGAGTTAAACGAGGAACTCGAAATCCAAGGGATAAAATCTGCCTGAGTCAATGTCTTTAAAAAATAATTCTATCTTTCTGTTATCTTTCTTCTTTCTTTCTTTTAAATGCCTGGACACTCGACTAGTTTTCTCATCGAGTCTGTCACGCGAAACATCGGGCCGTGTCCAGGAACAATGAAATCAGATGTATTTATTATCAACCAACGCATTTTTGCTTGCAGATTTTGAAGGTATTCGGATGCTGATTGTTCCTTCCAGATCGAAGGATCCGCGATGTCCTCCTCCTTTTCGAACAGGTCCCCTGGAATTTTTTATTTCATTTTTTAAAATGAGTGCAGAGGAAAACCGTCAATCGTTCTGTGACTCGAGGCATTTTATAAAAGTTTTAAACTCTTTTTTTAAAAAAATAATTAGAAACCTGTTATTGCAACACGGCCGTTGCTTTTGGTGTGGACCAACACCGTCACGTCCTCTCCAGTGTGTCCAGGTGTTGCTGTGATCTTGACTCCTTCACAGGGATGATAATCTTCTGTCAAAAAGTAAACTAAATTTTCGAGACTGACTATTGGGTTTTTATCTCTAAATGCAAATTAAGGATAATTGATATAAAAGTAATGAAATTTAATTTCAAAAGAGACTACAAAATTCAATAATCTTAGGTATATATAATAGTCACCTTTCCTAAGATCTCTGTAAAATTTCGTTTCTCGATGGACGTTATAACCGACAATGTGTTCGGCGTTAGTAAACAAATTATTATTCCCAATGTGATCAGCGTGGCCGTGAGTACAAACGACGAAATCTATATCATCTGGACGAACGTCATTCTGTGCTAAAGCTGAAAAACATTTGAAAATTTTTGAACATTTTAGGAAGTTTTACTATGTGTTTAAAATCTCCAATTTTCCCTGATTCAACTTCTTTTTTATGAAAAATAGAATGATTTTGTTTATTGAAATCCCACTTTAATGAAATTTGTAGTTCTAAATAATGTATTAGAAACTTATAGTATTTATTACAAAGGACATCAGAATTATCCTTTGACAATACCTTCAATTAATCGATCCTTATCCCAGGCAGTCATTGTATCAACGATAATTGTCTTTGGTCCTTTAATTAAAGTGCAACTACAGTTAGCTTCCATTACGTCATCCACTAATTTGGAGTAGCCGTCAAACAATACGATTACTTCACACATCGTTGGATTTTGATGAAGATAATCAATCGATGTAACTGTAATAATGAAACTTATCTAAAATTCTTTTTAATAGCTGCTTTTATTATAAATTTATTTATAAGTTCGAAGCTTAATCTTAGTTTTAAGTTTTAGTTTAAGCCTATTTTAGTTTTAAGCTTGCTTGTTGTTTTAAACATTATTTAATATCTAATTTAGAGACTGGATATTAAAAAAAGATATGATACTTTTATTTCAAATCATTTGAAATTCATTAGCATCTCATGAAAATCACTATCAGATGACGAATAGTATATTTTTGACATTTTTCCTTTAAGCCATTCAACTCTGCATTATGGAAAAAGGTGATTTCACTACAAGATTATTTCTAGCAATGATGTGGGTGTGCTCTTATCTTTTTATATGACTCAGAGTACATAATACAAATTAAATTTAGATAAGTAATGAAACATGTTTAATTGTATAATATAATACTAATGAAGTATTATCTGATCAATCTTGAATAATAAACAAATTATTCATAAGCGATTACGACTTCAGATAAGGCAATCGATATTATGAAAACGCAGTATTGTTTACGTGAATATGAAACATTTTTGCTTTATATATTATTATAATAATATGTAATATAAATTTGTAGAATCATTGTGTTAAGAAAGAATTTTAACACTTATTTTAAGTACAAGCTTACTAAGTAATAAACTTAATATATCAAATGGTTACCTATTTCAGTTATTCTCAATAAAACCTAATAAACGTAAATGCGACGTATTAAATTCTCACTTGTCCCAGGAGATTATATATTGGGGATAAATACGAAATCAATCAAGATAAAAATAATGATGAAATTATCTACTTTCTTTACACATTGACAAAATATTTTTTCAATATAAAAGTAAAACTATTTTCTGGTATTCCTTGGTTAGCAAATATCTTTTCATGAAAGTAAAAAATAAAAAGGGAGTAAAATTAAAAATAGATGCTTCAAAAAAGTCCAAAACGACTTCACAGTGATCAGTTCTTTAATGTAAATGTCATGTAAGTTATGTTATTTCAATATACAATTTTTCATACCTTCTCATGAATAGTTTCTTCTTTAATGTCTTTAAATACTGATGTACTTGTTCTTATAATTAATGAATAATTAGTATAACATGACAGCTGGTGTTGTACGTGACAATCAACCACAGTGACTTTCGGCGACTAGAGAGGTTATGTTCGAAAAGTGACGTTTTGACAGATTATACACTGTAAAAACTGGTAAAAAATGAAAACTAGATTCACGAGCGTTTGTTATTTTCCGCGGATGAAATTTTCGGTAATATTACCACACTGAGCCTGGTAACTTTCGCATGCTGAGGTTAGGGATTCTACACGAGCTTGTAAAATTACAACGCTAACGGCTAAGAGCGGCAACAATTGAAAATAAGTGCTTGAAAAAATATATATTTAAATGTTTTAGAAAGTGTTTTTTGAAATTTAAACTCCGCCAAGATGAAACTGGTAAGCGATAATCTATTCTAATAATTTTTATCTGTTTAGTTTGCGAATAGATAGTTGTTAATTTTCTAACCTCCTCATGACACTTTTGCTAACAAATAATTGTAATAATCGTAATGCCATTTGATTTTAAAATCCAATCTTTAACATACATTCATTTTTCAAAAGGTTTACTCTTATTTTTAATTAGAAAACAGCCAGGATGTTAAAATCTGTTTTGTTGACTCCAACCTATAAATTCATGCTTGGTCATTGTGTATCAGCATTATTTTTTAATGCAAACATTTTTCAATTAAAATGATGTCATTTTAGACATTCAATAATCATTTTAATATTGTATCAATGACTTGAATCTGAAGAACATTTTCTTTTAAAAGACTTATTGTTTTGTTTACTATAAATAGACAATAAGTTCAAAAGTTGGTTTTTTTAGTAATATAATTTTTTTCTCGTAGTATTGCTTATCCAGTGAACCGACGAAACCATGCCTTGTTCTAAGTTTTAAAGGAATCACCCTAATGTTGGACTGCGGACTGAATATGCAGTCCGTTTTAAATTTTATGCCCATGCCCTTGGTGCCGAGTGCCAGGTTCGATTCCTTACCCAACTGGTTACCACGTGATAATCAACAAGATTGGCAAATCGAAGGAGTTAGTATAAATTGTACAAGATAAAAATTTGCCTTCCATTCATAAAACTTAACATCTAAGCCTGATTTGTTCTTTAATTTTTAGGAATTAAAAGAATGCTGTGGCCGGCTATTTGTGGATTCGACTCCCGAGTTTTGCCCTCCTCTCGAAAAAATAATTGACTTTTCGGAAATAGACGCTATTCTTATTTCAAATTACACATGTATGTTAGCGTTACCTTTTGTGACAGAGGGTACAGGATTTAAGGGAGTGATTTACGCCACAGAACCAACATTACAGATTGGACGATTCTTTATGGAAGAACTAGTTGAATATATCGAGCAGGCACCACGAGCCGCTTTAGCAAAACATTGGAAGGAAATGCTCCATATTTTGCCACCACCATTAGCAGATGCACTTAAACCAAAATCTTGGAAACACATCTATTCAGTAACGGCTGTGAATCGTGCGTTGTCTAATATTCAGTTGGTTGGATACGATCAGAAATTAGTAAGTTTTTTATTAATTTATTAGTAAAAATTTCAAATCGATTTGAATTTAAGTTTCCTAATGATTTTCAAGAAGTTACTGAAGCTTATTTCATTTTCAGGATATTTATGGCGCGTTAACAGTAACTCCCATAAGCTCAGGATATTGTCTAGGAAGTAGTAACTGGTTGATATCCTGTGATCACGAAAAAGTGGCTTTCGTCAGTGGATCATCGACGTTGACGACGCATCCACGTCCAATGGAACAAACTACTCTAAAGAACGCAAATATGTTAATTTTAACTGGCTTGACGCAAACACCTACTGCTAATCCAGACACAATGTTGGGCGAGTTGTGCATGAACGTTGGTAAGAGTACATTTTAAATTAAATACCAGCATTGCTATTATTGGTATCATTACTAAATTTTTAATGTCCCTTATTTACGTAACTGCAGTTTGCAACGATTAAAAAAAAAGAAGCATCGAAAACTTTGAGAAAACAAGCGAGATAAAAAAATGGTCAATTTCAATGAAAGAAAGTATTTCTGAAAGTTTCGTCCGTCTAGAATCTCTAGATCCCTCAGAACTCATCCCTTTCTTACACCTAATGCTTAAAAAATTCCTGAAAACTACTCAAAATTCAAGACCACGAGGTTTTCGCTGCAAGGTAGTATCAATTGACAGAAGGAAAGTCATATAAAATTTGCAGCCCCTTAAACGCCTCGGATCTCACCCCTTTTCCATCCCTCATACTTAAAAAATTCCTGGAAATTACCCAAAATTCGAGACCATGAATTTTTCTATGAAAAGTAGTTGCAATTGACAAGGGAAAAGCTATACAAAATTTAGAGCCCCATAAACGCATCGGATCTCACCCTTTTTCCACCCCTAGTACTTAAAAAATTCCTGGAAAGTACCCAAAATTCAAGACCACGATTTTTTCGGTGAAAAGTAGTTTCAATTGACAAGAGAAAAGCCATATAAAATTTTCAGCCCTCTAAAGGCATCGGATCTCACCCCTTTTCTACCCCTAATATATATAAAATTCCTGGAAACTATCCAAAATTTGTGACCACGAATTTTTCAGTGCAAGATAGTTTCAATTAACAAGAAGAACGCCATATAAATTTTTCAGCCCCCTAAACGCCTTGGATCTCACCCTTTTTCTACCCCAGCACTTGAAAAATTCCTAGAAAGTACCCAAAACTCGAAACGACGAATTTTTCGATGAAAAGTAGTTTCAATTGACATTTTATGTAGCTTTCCTTTTGTCAATTGAAACTTGTTTGCATCGAAAAATTTGTGAGCACGAATTTTGGATAGTTTTCAGAATTTTATAAGTATTAGGGGTGAGATCTAGCAGTTTTAGGGGATGATAATTTTTTTGTCTTTCTTTTTATCAATTGAAACTTTTTTGAATTTAAAAATTCGTGGTCTCGAATTTTGAGTAGTTTGGGTAATTTTTTAAGTATTAGGGGTGGGAAAGGGGTGAGATCCGAGGCGTTTAGGGGGTTAGAAACCTTGTATGGTTTTATCCTTGTCATTTGAAACTACTTTGCATCGAAAAATTCGTGGTCTAAAATTTTGGGTAGTTTTCAGGAATTTTGAAAGTGTATTAAGTTTGGAAAAGGGATGAGATCTGAAAGTTTTAGGGGGATGACAATTTTATATCATTCCTTTTATCAAGTGAAACTTCTTTAATCGAAAAATTCGTGGTTTGGGATGCTGGGTAGATTCCATGAATTTTTTAAGCCTTAGGGGCTGAAAAAGGATCAGATCCAAAAGTTCTAGAGGGATGAAAATTTTATAAGGCCTTTTTGTTTTAAATTGAAACTACTCTGCGTCGAAAAATTCATGGTCTCAAACTTTGGTTATTTGCCAGGAATTTTTTTAATACCAGGGGTGGAAAAGTGGTGAGATCCGAAGCGTTTAGGGGGCTGAAAATTTTAAATAGCTTTATCCTTGACATTTGAAACTACTTTGCATCGAAAAATTCGTGGGCCCGAATTTTGGGTAGTTTCCAGGAATTTTTTAAATATTAGGGGTGGAAAAGGGGTGAGATCTGAAAGTTTTAGGGGGATGAGAATTTTATGTCTTTCTTTTTATCAATTGAAAATTTTTTGTATTGAAAAATTCGTGGTCTTGAATGTTGGATAGTTTGGGTAATTTTTTATATATTAGGAGTGGGAAAGGAATGAGATCCGAGGCGTTTAGGGGGTTAGAAACCTTATATGGCTTTCTTCCTGTCAATTGAAACTACTTTGCATCGAAGAATTCGTGGTATTGAATTTTGTGTAGTTTCCAAGAATTTTTTAAGTATTAAGGGTGGAAAAGGGATGAGATCTGAAAGTTTTAGGTTGATGACAATTTTATGTATTTCTTTTTATCAATTGCAACTTCTTTAATCGAAAAATTCGTGGTTTGGGATTTTGGGTAGATTCCATGAATTTTTTAAGCCTTAGGGGCTGAAAAAGGGTGAGATCCAAAAGTTCTAGAGGAATGCAAATTTTATATATGACCTTTTCGTTTTAAATTCAAACTACTCTGCATCGAAAAATTCGTGATTTTGAACTTTGGGTATTTTCCAGGAATTTTTTTAGTATCAAGGGTGGAAAAGTGGTGAGATCCTAGGCGTTTAGGGGGCTGACAATTTTATATGGCTTTCTTATTTCTGAAAATTGAAACTACTTTGCAATCGTTGCATACTGAATTTATTTCCTAATTTGTGAAATTTCTGAAAATTGTTTGCAGCAATGACATTAAGAAGTGGAGGATGCGTTCTGATTCCCTGCTATCCATCAGGAGTTGTTTACGATTTGTTTGAATGTCTGAGCACACATTTGGATAAAAATGGACTCACACAAGTGCCTCTCTTTTTTATATCTCCAGTAGCGGAAACTTCCTTAGCCTACTCTAATATTTTGGCTGAATGGTAAGAATTAAAATTAATTAACTAGTTAATAGTTAAAATTGTATAATGCTGCTACAAAATTTCAGGCTCTCTACGAACAAGCAGAACAAAGTTTATCTTCCAGAAGAACCGTTTCCTCACGCATTTCTAGTAAAGAATGCTAGATTGAAACACTATACATCAGCCTACGCCGAGGGTTTCAGTACTGATTATAGGCAACCCTGTGTTGTATTTTGCGGGCATCCAAGTTTAAGATATGGAGATGCTGTACACTTTGTACAACTTTGGGGTAACAGTCCTCAGCACACGATTATTTTTACAGGTGCTGATTTAATTTCATTTTCCTCAACTTGATACTATAATTCTAATTTCTAGTCTAGTTGGTCGTTAATTTGATCAAATCTATTTTCATTTTAAATGAATTATAGAACCTGATTTTCCATATTTGGATGCACTGGCACCTTTTCAACCATTAGCAATGAAAGCTGTTCATTGTCCGATTGATACGTCCCTTAATTTCACTCAAGCCAACAAGTTGATCAGAGATTTGAAACCAGAGAATCTTGTAGTACCTGAATGTTACATACAGCCACCAATTACTGCTCCTCACAGAAGTGATCTTGTAATAGAACCGGTAGGAGTAAGTATTTCCTTTATTTAAATTAATATTACTGAAAATTGTTATTATCAATGTGTTTATTTCATTAGGAAAAGCCTCTAATCACTTTTAAACGAGGCGAGGTCGTAAAATTACCATTGAAGAGAAAGAAAGGTCGAGTTTTCATAGAACCTGATTTAGCTGGAAATATAATTCCTAGTCAAATCAGACCTGGATTGAGCCTTTCATCAGTCACTGGAGAACTGGAAGTCAAGGACAATGTGTATACTATTAAGGTATTGTTTCAATTAGCAGGGTGTCTAGCGTCCTGGAAATCTTTGAAAACCTGGAAAAGTCCTTGAATTTTTTTTTACCTGGAAAAACCTGGAAAAGTCCAGAATCTTCTAAAATTTTCTGAATAATTCCGTAACCTTCTAGAATTTTCTACAGAATCTTTTAGAATCCTCCAAAATCTACAAAAGATCACCGAAATTCTCTCAAATTCTTTATAATCTTCAAAACTTATCTAAAATCTATAAAAAATTTCTAAAATATTCTAGACTCTTTTAAAATCTACAATCATTTAGATTTTTCTGGATTCTTCCATAATCTTTTAGAACCTTCTGGATTCTAAATAAATAATTTTATTTATCTATAATAATCTTATACAATCTTAAAGAATTCTGAAAAATTCTTTAATATTCTACAAAATATACTAGTATGTTCCAGAATCTTCTAAAATCGTCTAAAATCTTCTGAACTCTTCCATGATCTTCTAAAATCTTCTAGAATTGTCAAGAATATTCTGAAATTTACCTGAAATTTTGAACGTTCAAATGAACGAACTTTTTTTTAAATTAAAATTTATCTTGAAATATCGTTCAATCTAGAAAATAAAGAGAAATATCATTAGCTTCTTTATCATTGCATTAGTTTCTATATTAATATACCAATATTTTAGATCATATTTGAGTTTAAAACGAAATCAAATAAAGATTTCGTTCACTTGAACTTTCAATACTTCAAGCACATCATTCTGAAGTGTTTTAGAATTTCCACAATTCTGCAGAATCCTTTAGAAAGACTAATAATCTTGAAGAATCTTCTAGACTATTTTTAGAATATTCCTAAAATTCTGTAGACTTTTTGAGTCTTCAAAAAAAAGTCTGAAAGAGACTAGAAGATTTTAGAAGTTTATGGAAAATTTCGAAAGAATTAAGACAGGGTGTCTACTCAAATCCTGAAAAAAAATTCCCTGACTTTTCCAGGTTTTTTCCAGGTATTTCTAGATTTTTCCAGGTATCATTTTTTGGCCATTCAAGTATGGAATACGGAATTTTATAACACCCCCGCCCCCCATTAAAGCATTATCTAATAATTGAGTAACCCCATTTGTTATCCACTTGTGAATGTTTAAATTATAATTATTTAAATTTAATAAATTTAGAAAGAAATATGACGGATGATAAAACAGTGAAATAACAGATGTATTTCAAAATAATGTTTATTTAATACGTTATACCCTAAGAGTACTTATGGTGTTTTGTGACATCTCCATGAACATGTAATGGAGAATACAAAACACAGTGAAATAACTTCTCTTAGTTTACGAACGGAACAACGTTTATAAAGAAATAACGTTAGGAATAAAACATTTAAATATTTTCTTAAATACATTCTGTCTGCTTAATTTTTTATTTCTGCAATTTTTTCTTCGAGTGCGATGGCTTCTTTTTGTACTTATTCCAGAATTTTCCTACGTTTTGCTTCAAGTTCTTTTATCCCTAAAACTTTTCGTTTTTTTTCCTCCGCGTTCAATTCAAATCGGAATAAGGATATATTGTCACGAGTTTATTACGAATAATATTTTTCCAGTCCTTATGAAAATCGTTATTTAATTTTGTTACAATTAAAAAAAAAGTTCAGTACACTCGAAAAAGTTCCCTGACTTTGAAAAAAATGCCCTGACATTTCCAGGCTTTTCCAAGTAGGAAAAAATTCCCTGACAATTCCAGGTTTTCCAGGATGAGTAGACACCCTGTAAGAAGTCTCTTGGAGATTCTAAAACACTCAAAAATCTAGATTGTAGACAATTTTTTTGAATTTTCAAAAGATTTAATGAAAATTAAAAATATGGAAACTAAACTTAAACTAAACTTACTTATGGAAAATTAAAAATATTCTAGAAGATTTTAAAGGTTTGTTGAAAACTCCAGATGTCATGAAGGATTTTTGAAAATTCTAGAGCATTCCAAAGATTCTAAAAGTTTAGAAATTTGAGGAGTGTTTTATTAGATTCTAGACAAGAATCTAAGATTTTTGAGGATTTGTTAAGACTCTGGCGAATTGCAGCTTCCTTGGTATTTAAAAAAAAAACTTCTCTCCTTTTTTTCAAAATTCCCTTTTTCGAAAAAGAAATTCTCTATTTTCCTTAAAATTGAACTACTGAACCATTGTGACCCCTTGTATTATATAATTATAATTATAACGGCAGATAACGGTCAGGGAAAATCAAAAATTGGTCAGGGAATTTTCAAATTGGAATTTTGTAACAACTGGTAATGAAATCAGGAGAAGTTGTTTATCAGTTGTTTTAGTAAGCTTTTGTATAAAGGGGGCTTCCATAAACCACATGGCCTAATTTTGGCCACTTTTTGACCTCCTCCCCCCATGTGGTCCACCGTGGCATTCTCGTCGACCCATCCGTCCCCCTAGGATGTCACGTGGTTTTTTAAACTTCTTGTAAAACGATAATAAAACAAAAAAATTATGAGGTTTATTTATTTATTTTTTTAAGAACAATCTGGGTCCACAAATGGCGACAAATTTCGTGCGCTATTTCAAAAAAGGAGTAAGCCATGCAGCCCAACATTGCTTTTTTCGACCCCCCCCCCCCCCCAAAGAAACCACGTGGTTTATGGAAGGCCCCAAAACTACATATTCACTTAGGAAGGCTTACTAATAAATTCATTTAGTTAGTTTACTAAATGAATTTGTAGTTTTTTACTGAAAAATGGAAATCTCTTTATTAAAGATTAGTAGAAACGCTTGCTAAATAACTTAGCAGAAAACTACTAATTCTTCTTAGACAGTATTTTCTTTAAAAAACACTTTATTGAGCTTATACAGATAAATACAGTTAGTTAAACTCAAGATTTGAAAAATCGTATAATATACATTTTATATGGTTCATTTGTATAAATTATTTCTTTCGTTCAGGTTCAAGAAAAAAAGATTTTTTCCATGAAAGTTTGTGGGAATAATTAAAAAATGATACCTGGAAAAAGTTATTTTTCACTTAGAAGACCTGGGAAAGTTCTGGAATTTTTTTAAGGAGAAACGCTAGACACCCTGAATTAGTTAATATATATGAAGACATGAGAATATTAACTCGGTAAATATCATTTAAAATTGGACCCTAAATTAGGTTATTTTAACTATTACTTAGGGGGTCAACTTCAAATGGTCTTTAACGAGTTGTCATTCTCATGTCTTCATATCTATTTAATTGTTTTTCTTTATGATCGATCTTCAGGTGGTAAAATATTAAAACTTTTCATTGCAGAATATCGAAGATAGGCCGAGTGGTAAGCGAAAAAATCCTACAGTTACGGCAGCTCCAGTAAAAGAGATGGTTTTCAAGGGAAGAAAACACGAGTACGGAAACGTGGATCCCCAGGAATTACTTCAGAAATTAATCCAGGAAGGTATTCAAGGTGCCAAGCTGCAACACAACCCGACTTCCACGAGCATTCATTTGGTAATAAATTCCTCGATATATATTTTCAAATTAAGATCTCTAAAGAAAATATATGGAAAAAAAGTTTAATAATAATTTCTGTGACTTATATGAGTTTAATTTTATCGTTTGCAGCAGGATGAGGATACATTAATTCAAATTGGAGACAATTCGACTCACATATTTTGCAACGGCGATCAGAAATTAAGAAGGCGACTCAGGAGTATCATAATGCAGTGCCTGAAAAGATATTGATCAGTGGTGTACTTTACGGGTAAGACTAAAGAAATTAAACGTTTGTAAATACTGAGATTCTTTCAATCCATCCATCAAAAGAGGACCATCTTTATTCGTGTTACAACTGCTTAGTACTACACGTGTTTATAATACTATTCAACAATCAAGAGGTGATAATATTCAATCGTGATTCAATACATAAATGTTCGAAACAATTATCCGCGTAGCCAGGCTTGTAAACGTACTCTCGTATTTAAAATTATTCTTTAAACGAGGAAATATTCAATGTGAAAAGAAATAAAATTAATGCCCTCTTATCTTCTGTCTACAAAAAAAGAAAAATAAATAATAGTATATTATATAATTAAAATATAATTATAGAAAAAAAATCTTTGAGTACTCTGTTAACTTTTGATAAAGTTAGGAATGTTCAGAAATCCTGGCTACGTCGTATACAAAAAAAATACATTCAGGTTTCTTTCTCGTTGATCATATTTTGAATTAGCATATGCCTCCAACCAACAATATTTACAGTAGTTTTCATTTTTAATACGTAAAGTAAAAAAAAAAGAATAGATTGACTCGAAAAGTTGAGATTGAAATAATTTTAAAAATAGTTTTAAAAATCAGACTGTTAGAAGAACGGTAAGATGCTTAGTGAAAACTGTCGGTGTTATATAATCAAATGTTTCGTTTCGGATAGTCAATAACATCCAAAAGACAATCGTTTGTTGTCTGAGGGTTCGACGTTAATAAAAGAAGCTGTGTCGGTCTCAACAAAATTGAGATGAAATCACAGCTAAAAAGGACTGGCATCCAAATTGGATGAAACAAACAGTCCACGCATATAAATAAATAATAGAAATATTATTATAATATCGATTTTCATCGTAGACTAGTACGACGAAGTACAATAGAAAATCACTGTGTCTGTTAATATACCTTAAATTCTACTTGAATCCGTGGAATCAGGATTCTAAACGAGTATGTGAGAATTCTAGTGTCCGAGAAAAACACTAGTTTTATATACGCTTGCTGTATTCTGAATGTAAGTTAATTTCGATTTGATTTCTCGAGACGAGTACTACAATTAATATCTACGATTCGAAATTTGGATAGAGTTTGTAAACGAAACCGAAATTATACGAAAGCTAACTTTATTTAAAAAGCCAGGCAAATCTAGTTAAAATTAAAATTAACTAATCGTATAGTCTGGTTTTGATCATAAACTTTCAGAATCCAGTCTTGGAAAAATTTTCTTCAGCACTTTCAAATTGTTTCCAAATATGTTAGTTCCATATATGATAATTGTTTACGCTTTAAAACCCTGTCTTCGAATTCTGGTACGAAAACCTCTAGGTTGAAAATATTCAAGGAACAAAGGCAGGAATGGATACTAAAAGTACAATTCTACATTATTTCGCAATCTTTAACACAAACTATGATCGAGACACTAAAGAGTTAACATTGAAGTAATTTTACTTTAAGCTTTTTGAATTTCAAGTGTCTCCTATTTTTGTTACTACGTGATTTTTATATTTGTATTCCCTCGGAATTAATTTGACCTGGCAGTAATTCTCTCGTTTTCCATCTCCATTCAATATTCATAAGGCCCTGAATTTGATTCCGTCTTATAAATCAGAATCATTTATAAATGTGGAACCTAGGAGAAGCTTCGATTCTTGGTTGACAATAAATATAGAAAAATCAGTTTCCTCTTTACGCATTTTTCTGTGTGTGATCTAAAAACCATTTTTTTCGTTCGTGTATTCTGGTTAGATCATTGATTATATCGTCGCCAATTGAATGACGATCCAACATTAGCTTTTCCAAAAGTCTCGAATGAAATCTACTTACATTCAAAGTACAGCATAACGATGCCTAGTTGGCTGAAGCAAGGCCAATAGCGAGACCAGCTCCAAAGGCAGCCAGGAAGATGTGAATTTCTTTTACTTTGAAAGAGGAATCGCCTGTTATTGAATGGTACCAGCGACGAGTGCGACTCTCGCCGTTTTTCAACAGCTGCTCAGCTTTATCTAACTTTTTGTCCACGTACCTCTCCATCTGTAACAGAAAATTCCTTGATTATCAGATATTCTAGGCAGATTTTAGATTTAGACTAAACTTCAAAAATAAAATCCACTCTGGGGGGAAATATGTAGATTCTTTGTTGTTGAAGATTTTGAAATTTAATCTTGCTTCGTGTTAGTTTAAGTCTATAAGTTATTCTGAGTCACAATTTTTAAACAGCTGTTCGATTCGTTAAATACAGGAGTGAAAAATTACAGGAGTGAAAAATAGAAATAGGAAGAAAAAAAGTGAAGCGATGAAATAAAATTGCAATAAGATAGGCGAATACTAATTTTGTGAGACACGTTTTATTGGAATAGAAGCTTATAATGATAGCGAACATTTTCTTTATTATAACTATTTTCAAGATTTACGGACATCATGTGATTTTAATCGTTTTGGCAAGCGAAGATGACTTTTAAACATAAAATCTTTCAAACATAAGATTTTAAACATAAAATCAGTTTGAAAGTTTCGATTCAAGTTTAACGGGAGATTTCTAATCAAGTTTGAAATTTTTTTGCGATTCAAGTTTAACGGGAGATTTCTAATCAAGTTATATTATTTACATTTACAGTGTTAGTTAAATGGCAAAAATGTGATAGCAAAGTGGCGAATAGAAAATTACAAAACGTCACTCTTTTAAATTAGCTAATGGAAAGAAGAAAGTAAGCAAGACAGTCTTGTCTTCTTTGGTTCCTTAAAACTACTGTAAACTATATTTATTTTTTTCCTACGCTTATTTATTATGATCAAAGCATTTTAAAGGTACTGTTTTCGTTTTTCACATGAGCTTCAAACTTAAAGCGCAATACTTGTTTAAAAAGTTCACTTCTATCTGGGATTCTTTTAGATTTTTATTCCTTTATTCACGAGGCTAGGCCGATTATGAAACCGCCGACGAAACTTGTCCCCAGAAAAGAGTTCATCTTCCACCAATTCCCTACCTGCAAATAACAGAAAAGTCTAGTTTGAACTCAAAGCTCTAGCAAAGTTTTCGCTCTTGAGTTAAGAATAATCGCTTTTCAAATTAGGAAAAAAACTTAAGAATTTCTTCTGGAAAATTTCAACATAAATCCACGAAAAGTTTCTCCGCGCTTAAAATTTTTAGGTATTCAGTTTTGGATATAGAAAGTTCAAATTGAATTCGCCTATTTTGAATTGCAGCGACAGATTTTCAGAATACCTTCTTCTAAAATTAAATTTCGTTAGCTTTGAAATAATAATTCATTAATTTAAAAGGTCCTTGAATATCTCACGATCGAGTTGTTTTATCTTGTACTTATTTGCCGAAGATGAGCTTGGAATTGATAGTTTATTTTCATACCTTATCCAGTAATTTGGGCCCCTCGCCGGTGATTTTCTCTTCGACTTTGTCCGTGATTTTCTCGGCTTTCTTTTGTACCTTATCCCAGTTGATTTTTATGTAGCCGTGATGTGCTGCAATTTGAAGCATGATAATGCCTCCGCCTACTGCAAATGCTGCCACCTTCCCCACTTTCATCGTCAAAAAACCGGTCATCCTGAAAGCAAAGGCAGAATATTTTTCAGAATTGAAAAATCGTCAATTAAAATACAAGTGAAAGAAATTATTCCATTCTTTTCAGAAATAGTTTTGTCAGTTTTATTTCATGATTGTAGTTTTTGAATATAAAAAGAATGTAAAAAAAAAACAAACCATCCTGATGTTGTACCGATGACAATCTGTTTCGTAGCGGAAGTTTTGCTCACGTCTCCTAGTAGTTTTTCTATAATACTTTTCGCCTCTTTTGAGAGGTCCAAGTCGCTGACCTCCCTGTTGGCGTCGTCTTTACTCTTCTTTGCGTTCGGACTGCTCATCGTAAGGCTGTAAAAATAATAAATGGGAAATATTGTTATACGACTCGAAATCCAAAAATTCCTGAAATAATTCTTCATAAGATTTTTAAATTTAAATGATGAAGAGATCCAGATTATTGTATCATTATTTGTATGTATATATAAGATC